>RDRW01000776.1:0-15000 GCA_007896445.1 Puccinia hordei
GTGTGGATTAATTTGCTGTCCTAATTATTACCAACACCCAGAAGAAAAATACACTTGCTTTGTTACCAACTTAAAGGCCTAGCAGACCGCTTTTTTGAAACTCAGCCAGGAAGTATTTGATTTCCTGTACAAATGGACGTTAAAGATTTTGATAGTATGTCGAGTCATAGCAGCTCAATAAAAAAAAGGCACTGATAATGGAAGACATGTAAGATAGAACATGGGATGGTTTGAAGCCTACGCTCAACCTCAATTTTCGAACTGGGCGCTCTTTTGAGTTGTCTTTTGAGAGAATTCTCCCACAAAAGATCAACTTTTCAAGCTGGCAAACTTTCCTGGATGCGACTTTCTAGACCACGATCGGTGTGCAAATAGGAGTATAGCAGCAACATCTTGCGGTATGGTTGATCTCCTCGCTAAACTCGGTTGACACAAAGTATAGCATGTATCTAGAGACCTCTCCTCCTTGATCAATTTCGCATATCTAATAAAACTCGTAACGTGGCAAAAAATCTAATAATACCCTAGATGTGGAAAATTCTGCTTGATTGTTCTCCAAATCAGGAGGCGGTTGTCCTCGCTGACCAGGACGCCGAGGGCGGGACACATATTCTATTGATTGATTGATTGGTCAGTTACTCCCCATCTCCAAAAAAACATGCAAGAGCTAGTTGAGGATAGGAAGGGGCGCCATATTGCATGGAGCCAGACTAAGGTAATGTTAAAACTGGACACACGTTACCCAGCATATGAATTTTTCTTGAAAGTATTGGGACATACCGGGAAGCCAGCCCGGATCCCCTGTATCGAACGCAATCTGATTTCTCAGCTCTTGGTCTTGCACAATAGCCAGGTAGTCGGAATAGATGGAGAGCAAAGAGTATTAATCTAGCCTATCGAAGGGCGGCTAACCAGTCCTGTCCCACGACGATAACCTTCTTGACATTTTGTGTTCAAGGATTTCGCAAAGCGCTTTACAACTGTTGAGCTTGGAGTTACATTGACGTTCTGTTGGCTTTGACTGCCAAGTGGAATGGGCCGGGAATTGGACCCCAGTTTTCAAGAGTGAGGAGCCCGTTAGACGTTCCGCATCCATTTATCTATGTGATCGATCAGAACTCAAATTGAACGAATGATTCTGTAGGGATCTGAGAGAAACTCCTCTTCGTGGTTAGTCACCTAGAGTGACTAACGAGATCCAACTAACACGACTAACCTGAGAGAAACTCCTCTTCGTGTTAGTCCACTAGAGTGACTAACAAGATCCAACTAAATGACTAACCTATAGGGTGAGTTGTTTGTAGATGAAAGTGAGATGAGCGAAGATTGAAACAAACTTATGATGGTTGAATCAATTGCAGCAATCTAACCTGAGAGAAACTCCTCGTCGTGTTAGTCCACCTAGAGTGACTAACAAGATCCAACTAACACGACTAACCTGAACGAAATAATAGATGAAGACATGATAGATGAGATGAGTAAGAATGGATGAGAGAAAACTAAGAAACAAACCTATAGGGTGAGTTGTGATGATGACGTGAGATGAGCCAAGATTGAAACAAATATGATGGTGAATGAAGAAAAACTAATAGATGAAAGAAAACAACATCTATTAACTACAGAAAACCATGATTAGGTTTCAACCTAATCTCACTAGATCCCACATGCGCAGCCAAGTGAAAATGACCACTCGAACTTTAACCCTAAAGTTCAATTCCCCCCTTCATTTTCAACCGGTCAGATTAATGCCTTCAACGCATGATTGGTGTTTTGGTCTTGCAAGAGATTTCGTGAGGAAGTCGGCAAGATTTTGATGAGTGGGGACGTAAACAGGAGTAACTTGATGGTCGGTGATTGCTTGACGTATCCAGTGAAGATGAACTTTGAAGTGTTTTGTACAATCATTGAACGAATGATTCTGTAGGGATCTGAGAGAAACTCCTCTTCGTGTTAGTCCACCTAGAGTGACTAACGAGATCCAACTAACACGACTAACCTATAGGGTGAGTTGTGTAGATGAAAGTGAGATGAGCGAAGATTGAAACAAATATGATGGTTGAATCAATTGCAGCAATCTAACCTGAGAGAAACTCCTCTTTGTGTTAGTCCACCTAGAGCAACGGTGGGCCCGCTACGCTAACAATAGCTGTAGCGTAGCGTAATGTTCGCTTTTGTCGCTACGCTAACACAAAGTTACTGTTAGCGGTTTTTTTTTTTCAGCTAACGCTACAAAAATTTTGTCAAAAAAAAAATAGCTGTAGCGTAGCGTTAGCGACTTCAAAAAAAAAAAAGTTAATGCTACAGGAATTACCTGTTAGCTGATTTGTAGCGGTGTTAGCTGGAACAAACGCTACGCTAACTGTTAGCGTAGCGCTCTTTTCAGCTACGCTAACTGTTAGCGTAGCGCTCTTTTCAGCTACGCTACATGTTAGCATAGCGCTCTACGCTAACTGTTAGCATAGCGCTCTTGTCAGCTACACTAACTGTTAGTGTAGCGCTCTTTTCAGCTATGCTAACTCATAGCGCCCTGTTGCGGTGAGCTAACTGTTAGCTTAGCACTACACTAACTGTTAGTTTAGTGCTATACTTGCAGGAGTATAGCAATCATGTCTTTTATTGAGGATTTGATGCTTTTAAATTAGTATTTCAATGAATCTGATGATTAGAATCAGGTCCCCAGAACGATGTCATCCCGAGATCCATCACTTCACATCAAAGGCATTTCAATAAAAATAGATTAGACATCAACATAAGGACATGATCCTAAATTTTGAGGCCAAATGAAGTTTATTTTATAGTTAACAGGGGGGATGGCCAAATGGACAGCTCAGAAAGCCACAGTGGATTGTGATTTTTATGAGCCAAAAGCCACATGGAAAACAATTTGTTTGTGAAAAAAAAAAAAAAAAAAAAAAAAACTTAAAGATAGAGATTAAAAATAGAGATTAAAAATAGATGAATCAGAATTAAGCTGTTTTGATTGCTGTACTTGCTCAAGTACAGGAGTTAAAGCAGCATTTTGATTGGTTTACTTGTGCAAGTACAGATCTTTGATTGCTTTACTTGTGCAAGTACAGGAACCTAATTGAGCAGAGTGGACCAGATTTGACCCAAGACAGGGGAATTTATCACTCCTGCTATACTATAAGTAACTGCAACATACCTCATCAGTGTCACCCTCATTGGTGAGTAGGATTTGTGATGAGGTTGACACCAATTAGGTATTTTGCACTCACTTTTAATATAGCAAGAGTGATAAATTCCCCTGTCTTGGGTCAAAGCTTGTCCACTCTGCTCAATTAGGTTCCTGTACTTGCACAAGTAAAGCAATCAAAAATCTGTACTTGCACAAGTAAACCAATCAAAATGCTGCTTTAACTCCTTTACTTGAGCAAGTACAGCAATCAAAACAGCTTAATTCTGATTCATCTATTTTTAATCTCTATCTTTAATTTTTTTTTTTTTTTTTTTTTTTTTTTTTTTTTTCAAAAACAAATTGTTTTTCCATGTGGCTTTTGGCTCATAAAAATCACAATCCACTGTGGCTTTCTGAGCTGTCCATTTGGCCATCCCCCCCTGTTAACTATAAAATAAACTTCATTTGGCCTCAAAATTTAGGATCATGTCCTTATGTTGATGTCTAATCTATTTTTATTGAAATGCCTTTGATGTGAAGTGATGGATCTCGGGATGACATCGTTCTGGGGACCTGATTCTAATCATCAGATTCATTGAAATACTAATTTAAAAGCATCAAATCCTCAATAAAAGACATGATTGCTATACTCCTGCAAGTATAGCACTAAACTAACAGTTAGTGTAGTGCTAAGCTAACAGTTAGCTCACCGCAACAGGGCGCTATGAGTTAGCATAGCTGAAAAGAGCGCTACACTAACAGTTAGTGTAGCTGACAAGAGCGCTATGCTAACAGTTAGCGTAGAGCGCTATGCTAACATGTAGCGTAGCTGAAAAGAGCGCTACGCTAACAGTTAGCGTAGCTGAAAAGAGCGCTACGCTAACAGTTAGCGTAGCGTTTGTTCCAGCTAACACCGCTACAAATCAGCTAACAGGTAATTCCTGTAGCGTTAACTTTTTTTTTTTTGAAGTCGCTAACGCTACGCTACAGCTATTTTTTTTTTTGACAAAATTTTTGTAGCGTTAGCTGAAAAAAAAAACCGCTAACAGCAACTTTGTGTTAGCGTAGCGACAAAAGCGAACATTACGCTACGCTACAGCTATTGTTAGCGTAGCGGGCCCACTGTTGTCAAGACCCATCAAAAAAGGCCTGGAAAATTCAATGATGAAATGAAAACCAACCTCCTCCACCAACTTGAGGAGAAATCAGCAACAATGTTAGCCAAGATGGCTGAATTCATCAAAGGAAAATTTAGCATCAGCGTTTTGATGCAGGCAATTAGTAGCCTGATCCATGACATGGATATATCATGGAAGCAGGTTACTAATATTCCTGCTTCCTGGAACAAACCCAAACTTATTGAGCAGAGGGAAAACTTCATTAACTGCCGCGGTTTGGATCTCGGACAAAAGGTTGTACTTGTGGATGAATCAGGCTTTGATCTCCATTCAGATTGAGCCTTTGGATACTCTCCCTCTGGTAAGTCTATCTTCTTTTTCTTTTTCAATCAGGTGTTTTTTTACTTTTTTTTTTTTGAGCAAGGTAAACCTGGTGTCTTGAGGCTTGTGCCCAAGGCAAAGGAGCTGACCTTGATAGGGACCCTGTAAAACAAAGGATTTGCTTATTATGAGCTTCTCAAAACCAAGGCAAAAGGTGTTGGTGCTGACAAATTTTGTTTATTCCTTGGTAGCCCTGGTGCTTGGTTGCCTGAAGAATCAATCATTATTATGGACAATGCACCAATCCAACAAGGAGACCGCTTCAACAAGGGCACCAAGTCCCTTCAAATATCAAGATCAATTAACATTGAGTTTCTCCCCCCATACTCGCCATTCCTCAATCCAATCAAATACAGCTTCCATTTGATTATATGTTAAATTCAATACAAGGAGACCCCCAACCAAGCATCCCTGGTAACTGAAATCAAAAAGGGAATCCAACAAACCATTACTCTGGAAAAATCAAACATTTTTTTTCCCATTGTCAGCGCCTTTATTGCCCCTGTTCTGAGTTCCAAGAGATTATATACTGGGCCTGTTTGATCTTCCCCATTTGAATAGCTGTTTGATTTCCATCCATTTTACATTTATATTGATTGTCTTTCAATTTTCTTTTTGTTTCTTTTTGTTTTATTTTGTTATTTTTTTTATAAAATCTCTAAAAAGATTTTATTGACTATGTAAATATCAATTGTCAGCTTGCTACTAGGACGGACCAACCTGTCACAAGCATGTAAAACATTGTTAAAATAAAAATACATATAAAAAGTATAATATATCAAATAACAGTTAAAGTCTTATTTGATATTCTTAATCTACGCTAAAATTAACCTAGGGTATCTCACCCACAGGTACCCGTAATTCTTACTCCTTTACTATGTAAACCAGCATTGAGTATTTAGCAATTCCCTTTAGAAAGAAAAGGCAGTTACATTAAGGTATTCTTATATACATTTACATATATGCTTAAACCCTATTTCCAGTCAAGGAAATGAGGTGTTGTGTGAATTAGGGGAGATAGTGCAAATCCAGTGTGTCTCACTCCAAACCCGTGTACCGCAGTCTGCACAGCTTGAAACCAAACCTGCGTGACTAGGAGCCCGCTCCAAAGTTGGGTTACAAGGCTCTGCGCACAAATTAGACCACTCACAGGCTCCCAGCATGGCAGGCAGGAACCAGAGCCAATAAAATAAATACAAAAGGCACAAAAAGCTCCCTAGCAACTTCATTACATATGTTACATATGTAATAAAGATTACTAGGGACTATAATAAATAGTTGTATTATTGTATATACCAAAAATAACTACAGCAATACTGAAAAACAGTACAAAACAAGAACTGTGGCTTATTATAAGAGACCAATAAGCCACAGATACTACTAATACCAACCAGTACTAATGTACTAAAGACTATAATTAATACAATAATAAATATAATATAATGAAAGACAAATTTTATTAACTTGGTGACTTATACTGAAGGCACAAGCTTCTGTAGCATGGCCAAGAAGGCCAAAATGTGGTCAAAGTGCCCACAAGTTGGCCAATAACACCTACAGGGTCCCCAGGAGGATCTAAAGACTATTTAAGGAGCTCATCAAGCGCCCAAAGAAGGCTCCTCATGCTTCCCAATACCCACTAAATTACCAACATACCATTTACTTCAGATATGCATCTTTATAAACAGTCTGTTAAGTTCCTTAGTAGTTATTCTTTGGCCTTGTCTTCCCCAACAACTTTACAGTGACCATCCAGCTCTACAATCCACCCATCAAAGCGCCCAAAACTGTCTTGTCTCACCCTGAATATCCTCTAGCTCCCTCTAGGATTATTACTAGTAAGTAGTAACCCTTTTCTTGAATATATTCCCCCATTTCCTTTCCTGGTATTTAAACCACCCCTGTTTCAACAGGCCCCAGTGTTCCAGGTACCTAAATCCTCTGAATTTACGTGCAAGATACCTGGCCCTGCACGCCAAAAAGAATTGGCGTGGGGGTCACACGGTGCATGGTGTATCACATAATCAAACCGGTGGACCGGTTTGATTATGTGAGCCAGTCATTGGCCAGGAGGTTTTCCTCCTGGCTGACAAGGTTATACAAACTTGTTGGCTGGGAGGAACTCCTCCCGGCCAATGAGTTTGTAGAACCTTGTCAGCCAGGAGGAGTTCCTCCTGGCTGAAAAGTTTATACAACCTCTTTGGCCAGGAGGAGTTCCTCCCGGCCAACAAGGTTGTATAACCTTGTGAGGAACTCCTCCCAGCTGACAAGGTTATACAACCTCTTCAGCCAGGAGGATTTCCTCCTGGCCGACAAGGTTGTATAACCTCATCAGCCAGGAGGAAATCCTCCCGGCTGACAAGGTTTCCCACATGCCAAAAAATTGGCGTGTGGGACCCGCACGCCACCAATATTTGGGGTGCGGGGCCTACAGCCAAAAATTGCGTGTAGACCCTACACACCAGTTTATTTTGGCGTGTAGGCCCCGTACGCCAAAAACATTGGCGTGTGGGTGGGCTTTGGCGTGAATTTCTCAACGGCCCCCATAGATAGCATTTGGTATTCACATAGTGGAATACGTCTGTTTTCTGGGCGTTGATAGACGCACGCCAAGCGCGCACGCCAACGCCAGCCCGCACGCCATTTTTTTTTGGCGTGCGGGGCCTACACGCCAATTTTCTTTGGCGTGTAGGGTCTAAACGCCAAAATAAATTGGCGTGTAGGCCCCACACGCCAAAAATGGCGTGCGGTTCCCACACGCCATTTGTTTTTGGCGTGTGGGCTCCGCACGCCAAAGAAAATTGGCGTGTGGGACCCGCACGCCAATTGTTTGGCGTGCGGGTCTCACACGCTCACGTAATCGAATGGCCCCTCCCATTCGATTACGTGAGCGGGGGATTGATATGTGTATCCCCATACACATAATACATGTATGTATTATGTGTATGGGATATACACACCCCCCGCTCACGTAATCGAATGGCAGGGGCCATTTGATTACGTGAGCGAGCCCGAGTCTGTTTCCGGACTGGGGCTCGCTTATGGTCCTGGTTTTTTCAACCAGAACCACAACAAACCCCGCCCACCGCTCTCCGACTCAATCAACCAAAGCGGTGAGTCTGAAAATCCGAAAAAAAAAAAAAAAAAAAAAAAAAAAAAAAAAAAAAAAAAAAAAAAAAAAAAAAATCAAAAAAAAAAAAAAAAAAAAAAAAAAAAAAAAAAAAAAAAAAAAAAAAAAAAAAAAAAAAAAAAAAAAAAAAAAAAAAAAAAAAAAAAAAAAAAATCAGAAAAAGAAAAAAATCAAAAAAAAATAAATCAAAAAAAACGAAAAAAAATCAAAAAATGAGAAATAAAAAATGAGGAAAAAACCCCAAAAAAACCAAAAAAAAAGGGTTTTTTTGGGGTTTAATTTTGTGGAAAAGCCCACAGGCCCAGGGCTCCAAGACCCAACTGGCCCAAAGACAGGGCCCAATGGCCGTAAGAAGGGGCCCGCCTCTGCCCATCACCTCCCGTGGGCCCACAGGCCCACTTTGATGCTCCAAAGGGGCAATAAAACATTCAAAGGGGCCATTCAAACCCCCCAGGCAGCTCAAAGGGCCCCGTATAAGCCCCAGACGCACACCATCCCCCCCAAAAGTGGCCCATCTCAAACACATCTCTTCCTATTTCCATTTTTTTTTCACCGTAAATATAGTAACACGTGCTGACAAACTCTCCCATTCAAATGCAAACAGATTCCGCACAAATCACCAAATCAGCAGCAAAAGATGTCACACACCGGTGATTACAACTCCGCAACCAATCAGCCTCCACGCCCATACGGATTCTATGAGGTTGACCCCAACCATCACCCGCACGCCCCACTTGGCAACATGTATCAAAATCAAACCTCTGCGTATGGAAATCCACACGTGCTTGGCCAACCTGCAGCTCCAATCAATCAATCAGGCCACCTAGCAACTAACTATGGCTACCCAAGCAACCAATATGGCCAAGCCCCCCAGCCCCTTACTGTCCCCTCAGCCCACCCAGCCACCTACAGCTTCAATGACAACAACTACAGACTGGCAATCCAGCCAAACCCTGGGCCCCCAGCCCACCCAGTAGCGCAGCCTGTGTTCCGCCCATATGAGGTACAATTGCCTCAATTCACCCACTATCACAATCGACCTCCAGCCTCTACCTATCAGCTTGATCCAGCCCAACCATCCTATCTGGCTCAGCCAGCCCTCTACGCACCACCTCATATAACTCAAGCCCCACCATCCCATCCGTTTCCGCAATCCCATCAAGCACCACAAATCTCAAACTACTGGCAGCCGGGACCCCAACCATTGTCCCACCCGGCCAACCCATTCACTCTTGGACCCACTCACTTCCAAGGCCTGCCAACCTCACACAATTTCCCCGTTGGCCAACCATCAGTGCCCGCTCCGCCGCAGACAAATCAAGTCCCTTCCATACCCGTCATGCAAGATATGCAGCCATCTCTGGGGGAAATAACCTCCTCTGCGCCATTTAGCCCTCAAATTTGGCCACCAGCACAACCAAGTCCTCAACAGTTTCCCCAAGGAACTTTCAGCCCTCAAGACCCTCAAAATGTGGCTGAAGGTGAGTCTTCAAATACTTCTCCACTTTGTTTTCATATTAACAAGAACTAATGTTTACCTACTCAATCTCCCAGTCAAATACCCAAGGGCCATGGCTACATCTCCCGGCGGATATCAACCTGCATCACCCAGCCCTCAAGTATTTCCCCGAGCAAATTTCAGCCCTCAAGTCCCTCAAACTGTGGCTGAAGGTGAGTCTTCAAATACTTCTCCACTTTGTTTTCATCTTACCAAGAACTAATGTTTACCTGCACAATCTCCCAGTAAAATACCCAAGCGTCACGCCTACATCTCCCGGCAGGTATCACCCTGCACCACCCAGCCCTCAACCGTTTCCCCCTGCAACTTTCAGCCCTCAAGTCCCTCAAACTGTGGCTGAAGGTGAGTCTTCAAATATTTCTCCACCTTGTTTTCATCTTACCAAGACCTAATGTTTACCTAGTCAATCTTCCAGTATACCCGCTCAATCCTTTAGGACGTTCACCGCTGGCCCCCGCAATGTTACCCGCTGCCAATCAACCGCATAAAGTGTTGATGAAATCTGAAGATGTACAATCTTATGATTATTCAGTTGGCAGTAAGTTCTTCTAGTTTCTTAATTCGCCCACTTGAGGCAGACTGGCTGAACTGCTTGTGTTTCCAGATGCAATGGATGCACCACCCGAATTCCTTTTCACATGTGTCACTGATCTCAAACACTTTGTCACCACATGGGCCCACGAGCATGGTTACGCTCTGAAAGTTTGTGCTTCCAAGAGGGACAAGAACATCTACTTTGCATGCACAGTTGCCGGGGAAGACCAAACCTCAGTTGATGCTATCCGGTTTCGAGAGTCTAGGAATAAGCGACTGGGGTGCTGCTTCAAAATATCCGGCCACAAACCGACTTCAGTAAAACTCAAGGATGCACCATGGGAACTCCGATGCCGAAAGACGATTGAGCACAATCATGGTCCAATCGAATCTGGAACATGTAGTCATCCACAAGAAGCTCTCTGTCGAAGGCCAAACTGAGGTTGCTCGCTTATCGTCTCTAGGAATGCAACCCCAGGCAATCGCTAGACTCCTTACTAGCAGTGAGGGAAGGTTTGTAACCAACAGGACGATATACAACACAAAGCAGGCACTGAGGGCGGAGAAGAGGGCTGGCAACACCCCAATCGAGTACCTCCTACGTTGCCTCAACGAATCCAATTGGACACACGAGGACGTTTACGATACGGACGGCAAGCTCCTTTACTTGTGGTTTGCGCACCCAGGATCGTTGCTTCTTGCTCGCAGGTTCCACCATGTGGTCAACATTGACTGCACTTAAAAGACGAACCTGAACAACTACCCCCTGCTGCATGTGGTTGGCCAAACTGCAACCAATCACAGTTTTTCGAATTGGTTTTTGTTTGATGCGAAACGAGAAGAATGAGGCCTACTCATGGGCTCTTGATAAGTTGAAGTGGGTGGTATATTTGACTAATCACCTATTCTCATCATAAACTGACTGTACTCCGGTGCCTGTGTGATACCCATAGATCTATATGGGACGCTGACCACGCGCCAAAGGTCTTTGTGACAGACAGGGAATCAGCACTGCGTAATGCTATCTCAAAGCACTTTCCGAATGCAACCGCGAACTTGTGCATGTGGCACATCGATCGGAACATTGTGACAAACTGCAAGCAAGCCTTTGCTGGCGATGGCAAAGAATGGGCCAAATTCATGAGGCTCTGGCATGAGGTCGCACATGCCCCCAATGAGGACACCTGCAACTCAAAGTGGGCTCAACTGACACGGTACCTAGTCACTCGAACTAACGTCTACGAATACCTGTACAAGAACGTCTGGAGCGAGCGACAGAAGTTCATGAATGCGTGGGCCGGAATGACACCCCATCTAGGAAATCTGACTTCGTCACGATGTGAATCTGCCCACAGCTGGCTGAAAACCTATGTGACGTCGGCTAGGTGCGACTTTGCAACACTTTTCATTACAATTGCTGCAGCAGTGGACCGACAACTTGACACAGCCCACACGAACCTGGCACACGAGTTACAGAAGGGATTAACCGGACTACCAAATGCCTTCCAGTCCCTCAGCTGCAAAATCTCCTGTCATGCGCTCAAGTTGGCCTTGTCTCAGTACAACAAGTTCATCAAGATGAAGAAAACCAAGCCTGGGGATCCCAGCCTTCAATGCAAAGGTAATTTCCAGGCTGGCTTGGGCATTCCGTGTTCGCACACTATTGAATGTTTGGTCCAGGGGAAGGGAGATGTGGAGCCTTCTGATTTCCATGTCCAGTGGCATCTGGCCTATAACCCTGATGGTCCAGTGAGTCCTCCTGATGTATGACTTGTTCATGTCCCTCCTAGCTAATCTTCATCTATGTTCATTGCAGGCTCTTGATGAACCACTGTACGACTTTGACAACGATTTTGAGGATTTCAAGCAGGAGATCTTGGCGTCCCACCACCCCTCGGCGTTAGAAGCAACAATGAAAAAATTACGAAGGGTCCATGCAAACACACACGTGGTCCCGCTTGCAGAGCCTGATCCTATCCGAGTGAAACACAAACTGGAAAGGCCGTGGAAGAAGAGAAAGGGTAGTGGGCGAGTTCAAAAGCGCAATGACACCCATGCGGAAATTGTGGAAGCGCAAATCCAAAAGGCGCAGGCAAGGAAAGCAAGACAGAAGGCCGGTGTATCAAAAGGAAAAGGGGGTAAGAGACAGTCCAAGCGCGCGCAGGCTCCATTGGACACCTCAGCTTCTTCCTCTGGGGACCTGGATGAGCTACCCAGTGTGGAGACACTCATGCGTAAGCAACTTTATTGCATGTCTTTTTAAGAGGCTGATAACTGATGGACTTACTAAGCAGTCAAGAGAACTCACCCCCCACGAATTGGCAGCCTCACTATTGGGAAACGGAATCAGGGGTCTTCCAGTTCAGGAACATCACGGCGCAAGGAAACGTGGCAGCCCAAGTATGGTAGTAAGGATGGTGTAACAGATGAAGATTCTGATTCTGCAGATGCAGTTTCAGATGAAGATTCTGATGCCCCAGATGGGGAATCAGATGAAGAATCTGATGCCCCACATGGGGCATCAGAAGAAGAATCTGATGCCACAGATGGGGAATCAGTTGCAGAATCTGACGCACAAGGTGGGCAATCAGATGAAGAAACTGATCCCCCAGTGGATTCCTCCTCATCTATTGAGATGCAGGATGAGGAAAAGCTGCTGTCACCTCCAGAAGCCTCAAGAAAAGCCTCAAGCTCTCATGATCAGTTTCCGGGTGAGGCCAGGCTACATTCACCCCAACAGCCAAGGTAAGTACTATAAATTTGACATTAGATTATCAGGGTCTGATTCCATTGTATGTGTCATAGGACCGGCATGTAGATGCTGAGGTTGCACCCAAGGCTGGCCGAACAAGACAGGGGAATACCAACCCTGATGTTGCAGTGAGTGACTCAAGCTTGAAACGGACAAGGAGGAATGCACTGACTGTAACTGATAACCAACTTCTCATCATTCTTGTCAGGCGGAGCTTCCACCATGGATCTTAAAATACCTGCATTCCACTTATAACCCTGCAGGTGATGGGAACTGTGGTTATGCATGTGTGGCACATGCATTGGCAGCAGATAGACCAGAGGGTCCCTACGCTAAGGCCAATGGGTGGTACCAAGTGCGAAAGGATGTGTTAGAAGAGATGGAAAAGAACAAGGCACATTGGACAAGATACCTTGGGGGGCCTTCAGAATTCGACCGCGCTTACGGACGTGTTCAGGTGACTGACCCATGTGGATCAGTCCCCATGAACAAATGGATGAGCAAGTTGGATGTGGGACCGATTCTGGCCAATGCGTATAACCGGCCATTTGTCTTCCTCAGCAGAACGGGTGGGAGCACCACATATATTCCCGCCACTGTTCCCCCGGACCCTAAACCACTGCCAGCCCTCTTCTTATCATTTTTCAATGATAATCATTGGATACGTGTGATAGTCAAGCGGACCCCCACGATTCCCTTTCCTCTCCCTAAAGTCTCCCGGTTATTTCACAAGAGCCCAGCAGCTGCTTGGCTAGACTGTGTTTCCCCTTCCACTACTCTTCACTCTTGTTACCTAAATGATTAAAGGTACCAAGTTACTGCAAGTAACACTAATTATTATTATCCTTATTAATGTTTACCATTCTTATTATTCTTTAATATTATTCCTTCAAGATCTCTAGTGAATATTTGCGCAGCTGCGGCTGCGCAGTGCACCCGGTTTTCCGCATTTACACCCGGTTTTTTTTAATTTTTAATTTTTAAGCAAATAGCATGTGGAGGGCGGCATTTGATGCGCGTGACCTCCCCAATCATCCTCATTTGATATTTTATTTAAAACAAATAAAATAAACAATCAAAACAAGGAATATAAACAAAACAAAACAAAACAAAAATATGGAGGGCGGCATTTTAAATAAGTAAAACCAGTAAACACTATTTATTTATCAAAATTTTAAATTTATTTATTATACTTAAAGGGGTGTAGAACTTTGTGGTAATTTTTAATTTGCAAAAAAACTGTGTCTTCTATTTGTTTTGGCCAATCCACCCGGTTTTTTTTTAATTTAATTTTTTGCGGGCGGATTTCCATTATTTTTCAAAGTTTTAAATTTATTTCTCATACTTACAGGGGTTTAGACTTTCATGGTAATTTCTATTTTGCTCAAAAACCATGGTTTTTTTTTTTTTTGGCCAATCCCGCCGGTTTTTTCATAAAAAATCCTGACAGCTTAATTTCCAGGATTTCTCAACATTTTCACATTTTTTAAACTTTTTCTAAGCACTTTAAGGGGTGTAGAATTTAATGTGAATAACAGTTTTTTTTTTAAATCACTGGTTGGATTTTGATGATTTTTGGACTCAATTTATTTCCAAACACCTTCACATCTGTCTTTCAAGATATTCAGGGAGTTTTTAAATGGATTCATACACTTTAGAGGGTGAAGAATTCATTGGAAACAAATACTGATTATAAAATTGACTTCTTATCAGATTTCATGACAAAGAAATGGAAATACAATTATACACAGAGGTATGGTACATTGCATGATGCTTTGGAGTGTTACATGTTGTTTATTAAATAACCAACAACCGGGTGTAAATGCGGAAAACTGGGTGTAAATGCGGAAAAACTGGGTTTTTTTATTAATGCCCTAGAATAAATGAAATGAATAAAATAAATAAATAAAATACAAAGGAAGAGACATAATTGCAAGTTAATAATTTATTAGCACACAAATAATACGTATAAGAAAGAGAAAATGTTATCAACACTACTGATAACAGCTAGAAAATGCTTACAAATGGTGAATATACGCCTGAATTACATTCCTGAACTGATATGTAATGGGCAAAAAAAAATAGAAGACATTGTTTTTTTGGGAGATAAAAATTACCATAAATTTCTACACCCCTGGAAGTATATTACACATTTTTCAAATGTTGAAAAAAAATCAAAATCCGCCCGCAAAAAAATAGGGCATTAATAAAAAAACCCGGTTTTTCCGCGTTTACACCCGGTTTTACGCAGCGGCGACGTCCAAATTGCTGCGCAGTACACCCGGTTTTCCGCATTTACACCCGGTTTTTTTATTTAATTTTTTGCGGGCGGATTTTCATTATTTTTCAAAATTTTAAAGTTGCTAAAAATACTTCTTGGCGTGTAGAATTTTATGGTATTTTTTATTTTCCAAAAAAATCATGTGTTCT
>RDRW01000776.1:17500-58821 GCA_007896445.1 Puccinia hordei
ATTTGAGCATAGTGTAATGGGAAAAGCTTCAGCTAACAGCTAACATTTAGTGGGAAAAATATCAGCTAACAGCTAACATTTAGTGTAGCATAGCGATGATGCCGCTACGCTACTGAGAAATTCAAAATCTGTTAGCGCCAGAAAAATTACGCTACTTGATAGCGTAGCGGTGAATTTTCTCAGCTAACGCTACAAAAAAATGGCTTGAAAAATTTGTCGCTATGCTAACTGTTAGTGTAGCGGAGTGTAATTTCAGCTAACGCTACAGATTTTCTGGGAAAAATAAACCCCGCTACGCTAACAGTTAGCGGTCAAATAGCGTAGCGTAGCGTAGCGTAGCGTAGCGTAGCGTAGCGGCCCACTGTTGCTTGAAGAACGGGAGGCTGTGAGATTACAGAAAAATGGGGTGTACCCCATGCAAATGCAAAGGAGCAAAGACTATCTGCAAGAATAGGTATGCAAATCATTCTGCAGTCCCAGACATAAAACTTAAGGCTGATGAATAAACTATTCATGCTCCAGACTTGGGCAGGCCAAGAAATTTACTTCTGTGACTTGCAAAACCCCAGATGTCTACCCATGGTACAAACCTCCCAAGAAGAATATCTTTTGACTCCATTAATACTGGTAAGTAAAATGGTTTCTGCAGACAACCTAGAACAAGATTAAGCAAAAAAAGGCACTGATGTTTATTTAAAAAATCATGTAGAAAAAGGGGGTTGATAAAGCCACTCCCATGGGCGCACACCCACACCCATTAAAAAACAGGCATGCAGCCCGCACACCTTTTTTTATTGGTGTGCGGGCTGCACACCCAGTTTTGGGCGTGCTGACACCCAGAGATGGGCGTGCAAGGTGCATTCCCATCTACAGGCGTGCAAGGCGCATGCCCATCTACAGGTGTGTAAGGCGCACACCCATCTACAGGTGTGCAAGGCGCACACCCATCTACAGGCGTGAAAGGTGCACGCCCATCTACAGGCGTGCAACACCAGGCATGCGGTTGCACACCCCTTTCAGAAAAGGGGGTGCAATTTGCATGCCCTTCTCTATGTTTATAGGCAGGGGCATGCCCCCCCTATATACATAGAAAGGGTGTGCGGTTTGCACACCCTTTCTATGTATATAGGTGGGGGCACACCCCTACCTGTAAACATAGATTGGTACACCGCCAATCTATGTATACAGGTCAGGTCCGTGCGGTGGCCCACCTATATACATAGAATCAGTGTGCAAGCCACACACCAATTCTATGTATATAGGTGGGGGACCGCACACCCCTGACCAATATACATAGGGATGATGTTATTTCCACAATGGATTGTGGACATGACATCAGCTTGCCGCCCCGCCCCCTCCCCCCAATCTCTTTGGCTTGCCTTCCCCCCCCCCCCTCCTCAAATCCCTCCCCAACCACCACCTCACCAACCCCACCAGCCAAGCAACTGCCCCAACCCACCAGCCAACCAACCGCCCCAACCCACCTACCAGCCAACCAACCACCCCCACCCACCTACCAGCCCGGCTGCGGCACGACCCAACCCACCACCCAACCCAGCCTGCCCAACTGACCGACTCGAACCACCCAAAACACCTGCCGGGACAACCCAAGCTGCCCAACAACCTTGATCCAGCTTCCAGGACATCAAAAGGTAAGTCAATTTCCCCCCATTCGACCCTTTTACCCCGTTCCCCCCCTGTACCCCCAACCCCTCACCCAAACCCCCTGAAGGTGGGCCAGCTGGGCCTGGCCCAGAGGGGCCAGAAGGGCCAGATGGCCCAGCTGGGCCTGGCCCAAAGGGGCCAGCTATCCCAGTGGGGCCTGGCCCCAAGGGGCCAGCTGGGCCAAAAGGGGCCAGATGGGCCACCTGGCCCTGGCCAAAAGGGGCCAGATGGGCCACCTGGCCCTGGCCAAAAGGGGCAAACTAGAACTAGTAGCCCCTATGGACACATTCAAGGTGTGAATATGCCACTAGGCCCCCTTCCAAGCCCCCCATTGCACCCAAGGCCCAGGCCAAATGTGCAAGGGACACATCTGGGCCTAAAGGGCCCCGGGAAATACCCACAGATGCATACCAGGCCCCAAGTCCCCAGTCTAAGCCCCCTAGAGACACTACACACCCAAGTACCCCCCCAAAGTCCCTGACAGGCCTGATAATCCCCTTTCTCATATTCCCACTTCAAAAGGTACTGAATTCCAGGAGCGGCAGCTGACATCTGTTTTACTTTGCAATCCAACCAACAGAAACACCGTCTTCTCCTCCTCCTTCAAACTATAGACGTATTTTCATGCAACAACAATGTCTGGTGGTCACAAACAAGCACGTAAGCTCTCACTGCAAAAATTATTGTACCAGACTCTCAAATCTGGCATTACATCAATTGAAAACATTTGGTATTACATCAGAAAAAACTGGTATTGTATCAACCACAACTGATATTATATCTACCTATGATGGTATTATGTCTATCATCAGGGATATTAAACCAGTTGAAACTATTTAAGTTCAATGTGACTGACTTTATACCAGACTTTTCCATCTGATGTAATACACATGGGCAAAAATTGTGTGTCAGATGTGAAAAACTGATATTAATTTAGTGATGGAGATAATAAATAGAATCAACTGATGCAATATCTTTCATGATAGAAATTATATCATTCCAGGTAGATATAATATCAGTTTTGGTAGATACAATACCAGTCTTTTCTGATATAATATCAGATTTTTTCAACTGACGTAATACCAGATTTGGGGACCTGATACAATCATTCTAGAAGTGTCCGTTTCCTCATAACATGTATGGCAATAAACCTCCTGCTTACCACTTTCCACCCAAAAACTCTGCAAATCAGGTTTGGACTTCTGGCAAAAATGCACTGAGCTTGCTCAGCATCCTGCATGCAGTCCTGAGGAATACAAGTATCTGGAAGTTCTTTCCAACAAAATCAAAGCCAAATACAAGCAGTCAGATGATGAGGGTCACAAGTCCTCAACTTTCCCAGCTCCAACAAACACGTTTGACCCCCCAGCTAGCCAAACCAGCCACAATTCTCTCCTAACATCCACCAGCCACCTCCTAACCTCAACCAATTCATTCCTTGGTTTCCTGATCTTCCCAAGCACCTCCCTCAACCTAGTAAAACCTGTCCAAAGCTGTCTTCTTTTCTCTCAGCAGAAAACGCGGCACCAAAGATTCATCCCACACCAGTGGAGGAACCAATTGACAAAAACCCCACTTGAATTGACAACAAACCAGCTCAATTTTACAACAACCTGCTTGATTTGACAACGGCAGGCCCAAAGTTATGAACCTGGCATATGGCCCCATCCACCCACCAGGATTGGCCAGGCGCAACAGCAAAGGCCAAAGCACCTATCTCACCCCCTCTGGTGAGGCTTTCCTTGATGAAATAACTTCCAGAAATGCCACATTAGGCTTGCATCCCTCATCTCAAAACCTTGATGACAATATAGAAGCCCCGGATGCCGAGGAGGAAACAGACCCTGAAGAATTGGAAATCAACCCTCCAGCTTCACACGTCTCTTTGCTGTACAACCAGCCTGCTGCCCCACACAGCCCCAGGAGCTCAACTGATCTGGAAAAACACCCACATTCCACTATTGTGGAAAGTCACCCACGCCGGGCTTGCTACTGCTATCTAACTACAATATTTTTTGATCCTACATTGAAAAAATCCCGGAATGACACCCCACGTCAAGATGATCCTCCCTCATGTGGTGGAAGCCCGGTTCCTCAACAGCGCTGTTCTTCCTCTCATCAACAGACTGTGCATATTGACCCAAGGCAAACCGGCCCAAAATTCCCAAGCCACTTATTCACTCCCCAACCAACTGTCATAACAGACAAACACTTGAAAGGAATGAAGATCTCCCGCACCGCCACCACTAAGGCAGTGGACAGTTCCAGTTCAATGCCCAGCTCCAGTTCAAATCCCAGAAAGAGTTCAACAGGCCCTCCTTGCCCTGCAAGGTCCACACGGGATGCATCTGAGTCATTCCCCTCTCCTCTGAACATTAAACACTTCTGGAACTCATGTCTGTCTGTTTGTTGCAGCTGCTGAACTATTTTTACCAGGCCTACTGCTTCCAAGATCAGTGGTAGAAAACTTGAACAACGATTTGGTGTGTGGCATTGTATGGTCCATCACATCAGCTGAGAAGATGATAAAGAACAATGTGTATATCCTCAAACACCTCCCCCAAACTCTCTCTTGTCATGGCCCAATGGACCACAATTTCAAGGAAAGTGTTTGGCGGGACGTTACAATAGCTCTGGCTGCTTGCAAATAGACTCATGACATGATCAACATGGATCAGATTGAAGTTTTCCAGGCCAACAAAACAAATTCAATAACAAACCAAGTTCAGGTCCACACACTGGCCTCAAATATGGCATCATTCATCTCTCCTTCTGACACGGCATACCTCCAACTCAAATCTGCTTTGCATCAATGCTGGGCTTTTTGTCATCTCAAACAGCAGAGCGCCCAACGGGAACCCCTTGTACTAGATACAACAAATTTCCACTCTGATCAATGGGGCTTCCAACAAAACTACAAGAACCTTGGGACATTTGATTCCAATTCACCAAACCATGGCAGCCTCATGCTTGTTTCACAGCACCTGGTTGGGGAGATGTCAGCTCTGGCGTATATCTGCGCCTTATCAGACTTTACCTGTCCATGTCCAAAGCATAAGGATGAGTGCTCCACAAAGTATACACCCTGTCAGATCCAAATGCTATCTGGTCTGCTTGTTTTTGGTCCAACATTGGTCTTCACATTCAACAGAGCAACTGCCTCCTGTGACAATGCTTCAGCCTTGCTAGAATTTGGGGCCAAAGTCCTTAAACAAAAGGTCAATGGTGGTATTAATGTCCCAATGCCCCAACAAACTTTAGATAATCTTTGTATATATTTTCTGGAATTCAATTAGTGCAAGGTAGATTGGGCTGGCTGGTTTGGGGTTGGGTTGCAACAGTCAAAGGGAGAAAATTCATGCAGCCAGCTGCTTGGTTGTATGTTAGGAACACCACTGGCCTATTGTATGCGTTGGCCAGAATAGGACCACCATCAAGCCTGCTCATCCACTGGGAAGTGGGCACTGTTCCCTTGGGTTCATCCACGTGAATTCTCTTGTAGGTCTTCTCAAACAGTTCTGGCCTGCATAGCTTCCTGTTCCACAGTGGCCTGTTGATGTGCAGCTCGTGTAACATGTCCAATTGCACTTGATACCACCCATTGTCTTTAGCATAGGGGCCCTTGGGATTTTCAGCAGCCAATGCATGTGCTACACAAGCATACCCACATTTTCCATCCCCTGTTGGGTTATAAGGTGATTGGACATACTTAATGACCCATGGAGGTAACTGATGAACCTGGAGCAGATGAGGGAAAACTCAGCATAAGCACAAGAGAGTGAGTGAGTAAATTATGTTTCTCTCATGAGTAATCACAATGAATTCACACTATGTTCACTTACTGATGTATCAGACAGAACCTCTTTGGAGGCTTGATCCAGTGTCCCTAAGGTGGGAACTCTTTTGACAACCATATTTTCTTCCTGAATTCAACAAGAAAAGCCAATCAGATTTGATTTTGACTCATTGAACAGGCTCATCCTAAACCTTGAATTTACCTCAGAAGCGGGTGGCCTGGGGGGGTAATTGGGCTGACAATGACCTTCTGTATGCAACATAGGAATACCATCTTGATTTTCAAAAATACAACAGAACAATTAGGCCAATCACTATTAGGAGCACCATCTTGGTTTGATTAAAGGGGATTACCAGGAAAGTTGACTTTGATGTTTTGGCAAGAGGAATATCAATTGTATTGTCCTCTGCAAATTCACATGCATCTCCTTCAGACCCCAAGGGATCTTCAATGACCCAGACTGCACTGCCAGCATAATTGCCTAGTTTGAGTTCATACCAGTTAAACTAGGATGCAAACAACCAATTTAAAGTAGGTTGAACTCAACCAATTAAATATAGAACCAAGGGGGGTCCCTTGGATTTATATGTCATCAGTTTTTTTCAACCAAGTTTAAATTGGTTGAGTGCATCCCAGTTTAACTGGGATGACTTCATCCTAGGCAATTATGCTGGCAGTGCTGACTGCCATCTGCGGAGCTCCCTTTCCCCAAAGACATCTGAATCAATGCAGACAAGACTGAGCGCTTTTTTTCCATACAACGTTGGGACTTGGGCCGGTCTGAACTGACTTGCTTTCCGCTTTTGTGATGTGCGGCCTGGTTGGTAGTCTTTGTTGGCTGCAAACGTAGATGGTAGATGAGAATTTGGAGGGGGTTGATATTTGCACTCTTCTGGCCGCACACCCACACCAGGGGCACGCCCATCCAAAAAGGGGTGTGCAGCCCGCACACCCTTTCTTTGATGGGTGTGTGTGCTGCACGTCTTTTATTGGGCGTGGGCACACCCTGAATTGGGTGTGAGCACACCCCAAATTGGGTGTGGGCAGGCCCTGTATTGGGTGTGGGCACACCTCTAGATAGGTGTGCAGTTTGCACGCCCATCTACAGAGGTGTGCAACACCCCCAAACCGCATGCCCTGCTCAGAACAGGGCATGTGATTTGCACGCCCAGACGGGGAGGCATACAACCTCCTGGGCCAGAGGGATCCCCCCGGTCAAGGAGGTTTTATAACCTCCTTGACGGAGGTTTTATAACCTCCTTGACCGGAGTGATTCCCACCAGTCAAGGAGTATACACCCTCCTCAACCAGGGGGGATCCCTCCGGCCAAGTGATGAGCTGGGTCAGAGTGAGTAGTTCATAGAAGGATTATATTATTGCATTAGTAAGCTAAGTACAATGATGTAAGAGAATGAGAAAGAAACACATGAAGCAAAGAACTGAAAGAGAGAAGTGATTTGCTTACCTGGGTCAGAGTGAGTAGTTCGTAGAAGGATGAGGAAAGCATCCTACTATGAACCTCTGACTCAGTTAAGTCAAAGTCTTTGTGACACCTGTATGACAGGTATGCAACACATAGAGAAGGGGCTAGAGGACTAGCTCAACACCAAGGAGGTTGTATAACCTCCTTGGCCGGAGGGATCCCCCCCCGGTTGAGGAGGGTGTATACTCCTTGACTGGTGGGATTCTCTCCGGTTGAGGAGGTTGTATAACCTCCTTGAGCAGTGGGAATCCCTCTGGTAGAGGAGGTTGTATAAACTCCTTGACCGGTGTGAATCCCACTGGTCAAGGAGGTTATACAACCTCCTTGGCCGGTGTGGTGTGCTAAATGTGTTCAAGTATCAAAAGTACATAAAAGCATAGTGTTATATCAAAAAGGAGGGATATTACTAGTTTTTTTATGGACAAATTGGATTCTTCCGGGTATTTAACCCATAGCCACTCTCTGAACAACCACAGGGCCAGCTGCACTTGGACAAAACCCAGTCAGGATAAAATCAGTTTTCTTTAAACTATAAGTAAATAGTTAGAGTTTAATGTATAGTCACACATAAGTACATAGTTAGAGTGTAATGTATAGTCACACGCAGAGTCACATGTATAGTCACACGTAGAGTCACATGTATAGTCACATGATTCATCACATGCTTGTCTAGGATTCACCAGCTAAAATGCCTCATATTTTTACTCACCAGCTAAAATGCCTCATATTTTACTATATAAAGGGGAGGTTGTTCCCCCCAAGAAGGAGAATCATGCCGGTTTTTGGGAAGTAATTCTATTTTGTAGTTGCACAAAAACTCATAGCATCCAGTAGTGATCTCAATCAAGGTTGCCCCTTTTTGGTGTGCTCTTAAGAAAAAGCAAAAGTGTTTTTCATCACTTTGCTCTCTTAGCTGAAGGTTAAGAAAGAAGGCAACACAACTTGAATAGTTCACATTGATTCATTGTCCATCCCAGAACATACATATCTTTTCTCTGCTAAACAAACATCTGATCTAGTCTGAAAGGGATTGCTACTCATAGTTTTCTCTATCATAAAGTCTTACGCCACAACAATAAATAAATTTTGTTGTAAGAATTCTGTGTAGTATAACAGAGGGGCAGGTCTTTCAAACCACCCGTAACAGTAGTATTGCTTAGTTGGAATACCTTATTGTTATTTCCCCCTCACAGAACTGCCATCTGTCCCAAAGGAGTTCTCACACCGGAGGGAGCCCCCCCGGTCAAGGAGGGTGTATACTCCTTGACTGGTGGGATTCCCTCCGCTCAAGGAGGTTGTATAACCTCCTTGACCAGTGGGAATCCCTCCGGTTGAGGAGGTTTTATAACCTCCTCAACCGGTGGGATTCCCACCGGTCAAGGAGGGTGTATACTCCTTGACCGGTGGGATTCCCACCGGTCAAGGAGGTTATACAACCTCCTCGGCCAGAGGGATCCCCCCGGTCAAGCAGGGTGTATACTCCTCAACCAGTGGGATTCCCTCCGGTCAAGGAGGCTATACAACCTCCTTGACTGGGGGGATCCCTCCGGCCAAGGAGGCTGTATGCCTCCCCAGTAGGGCGTGTGGTTTGGGGGTGTCACGCTCTTCTGTAGATGGGCTTGCAAACTGCACACCCATCTACAGGCGTGCCCACGCCCAATACAGGGTGTGCAGCATGCACGCCCGTCAAAAACAGGGTGTGCGGGCTGCACACCCCTTTTTTGAATATCTGGATTTTTCACTAACCATAAACAAATCTCAAGGTCAGACAATTGGAAATGTAGGTATTGTACTTCATGATCCTGTATTTAGTTATGGACAACTCTATGTTGCATTGTCACATAGTAAGTCCAGCCATACTACAGAGGTAGTAGTCCCTCAACCTGAATTTGGCATTCCTTCACATGAAACATCAATTATTGTATACAACAAAGTTTTTTCAAAGGTTCAGAGGCAACAGTTATATTAATATTTTTAAATTCTCTTCCATTGATTTTTTTTTTTGCTTCATTATAATTTCAATGCTTTGTAATTTCTAGTTGCAATTTTATCTTTGACCTTATATACCCACAAATAAAAAAAAGTGTGCACCCTTCTCATCAAGCCCCCTTTTCTACAAGTCCCTCCCCAATCCCCAAAATTGGGGGCTATACACTTGTAAGTAATAAGAAGAAAAGAAATTTCCAAAGCTTGATGTGGGGTAGATCTTATGTGCACTTGCTTGGCAATTCAGCAAACTTATCATAAATTTGATGCAAGATTTGATTTAACATTGTGCTATAAATACCCAATATAAGAAACACTTCTCATGGCAAAAGCCCCATGGTATAGAAAAAATGCATAAGATGGAAGATGATGATTCTGAGGGATGCCAATGCTCTGTACCTTTCAGGGGCTGCCAGCTCAACCAAGGCAATTGGGCTGGAAGTGAAAAGCAGGAACATACCTTTCCCACAAGTAGTAGTTACTTCCCCATAGGTCTTAAACATCATGATCAACTTGGACATTACGCTCAGTTCAGATTCTGTCACGAATGGGAAGTCTCTACTTTTTAAGTACTGTTTCTCAAACCTGGTCCATCGAAACTCCGACGCCAAGTACTCACGGTGAAGCTTGACTTCAGTCCTGAATCATTCTTCTGGATTGGGCGAATACTATTGGAAAAAGGCATTCAGTCGTCCTTTAAACCACTCAAATATCCGGAAGGTAATACCAATTCTGGGTCGACCGGGCGCCTCTACTGGGTATAAATTCACCCAGTTCTCCCCAGCGAAATCGGTCGGACATTTCCGTGTAAGTTTTATCCACTCCCCTATGGCCAAGTTCTTCGGTAAAGCCTGCAAGACAGTCCTTTGGAGCTCCTAACCAGTGTTGCAAATCTTTCAGCCCCAAGGTTGCCATGAAGGATAACCATGATCCCCCTCGTACGTCACGCCTTCATCTTGGCATCTGTACGTTTCGGTAGAGCCGAGCCGGTGTACCATCGATAGATAACCACATTGCGGTCATTACGTCGCATGTATGGCGGACCTGTAGCCAAAAAACAGGGGCTGATGTTATAAAATCCTGCAATTTAGCAACAAGAAATTAAAACATTCCATATTCATCCTACTTGAATCCTGGATCAAGAGTAATTCTCTGAAAACAGCATCTTTTACGCATCATTTCCTCTCTTAACGGAGCTCATGAGGTTGAAAAATAGTGCACTAACTTATGGGGTACTCGTCGGTGCGGTTTCCGGCTATCCTGCCTTCACCGCTACCACTCCCGCCCGCTCGAATGAAGGACGTCAATTACGCAAAATCAATGACGAGCGAGCCCAGCCCATATCGACCCGCACTAGGTGGGGTCCAAGCTCCGCATCAGATGGAGAAGGCCAAGGACGTGAATTAACAGCCAAAATCAATGACGAGCGAGCCCAACCCATATCGACCCGCACTAGGTGGGGTCCAAGCTCCGCATCAGATGGAGAAGGCCAAGGACGTGAATTAACAGCCAAAATCAATGACGAGCGAGCCCGACCCATATCGACCCGCACTAGGTGCGGTTTAAGCTCCGCATCAGATGGAGAAGGCCAAGGACGTGAAATAATAGCCAAAATCAATGACGAGCGAGCCCGACCCATATCGACCCGCACTAAGTGCGGTTTAAGCTCCGCATCAGATGGAGAAGGTCAAGCCTTAAGTCGCGGACGCCAAACCAAGCACACACAAACTTTAGACGCTAGATCCCCCCTCTTTTCTGGATGGTTAACCGTAGTGAGACACACTCGAGCCAAAAATGGGGAGTATGTACCACTACCAATACAGGCGCCCCCAGGAAAACTTCTTGTAGGAAAAAAAAGAACAACATTCACGAAGCATGTCGAAGGAGCCATTCTTGGAGACTCTGGAAGACCAGATTCAGAGCAACCCGAAAGTTCGTACCCGCAGGGATATCCCGCACCGGAAAGTACACTTTCAGGGAACATGGAGAGTTGGGATATGATGATCGGAGGCAAGCTCAGTGATCCGGAAATATTGGCAGAACAAAACCAACGGCTCGAAAACGCTCTACCTACAATAATGGCTAATTTTATTGGTCATGATGGTCAAATCTCCGATGTCCTACGTGGTGAGTATCGTACCCCATCTCTGATTTTATGGCTATGGGCCAATCTGATGATAACACATGAAATTGAGTGATAAACCACATTCTGGAAAAAAAAAGAATCGGGCGTGAAAGACTTTCTACCACGGCTAGTAAAAATCTTCCTTCGCCGTTGCGGAATCGACTTCAAGAATAGAGGGTTGATTGACAACCCCCCGTTTGCTTGGCATTGGTTGCATGAATTTGCAGGGTCTATAAGAAACCTTTCTGTTGAAGGAAGTAGGCCTATTGATGTGGCAAATATCCACCAAGAAGTAAAGGATAAATTATATTACTATTTTCTAGAGACGCTGAGCAGTTTTTCTCTCCGCGAACTCATGTATTGGCCCGAGTTTGAAAAAAAACAAAATATCCTTTTGGGGAAGCAGTTGAAGGAAAATAAAAAATTCATAGGTGGCATCAAGTCTTTTTACAAGGATGCAACCCCTGGACAGCTGAAAATCTTACAGGAAGCCTTGGTGGATATCAATTCAGGATTGAAAGAAATTGTTCAGATCAGTGATGAGTGTAAGTGTATCAACAATTTTTTTTTATCTATATCTTTTCAAAATTCTCACACTCAAACAAAGCTGATGGAATTTTTTTTTCTTGAAAAAGATCTTTTAATCAATCCAGGTCAGGCCTATTTTAAACCACATTTTTTGATTCTATCAATGTAGAAACTTGGGTTTTCATTGACAAAATTTATTCCCTCCTAAATTTCTGCAGTTTCCCTTGTGGAACTGGACTATTTACTCCGACAGCTATTTTTTCTCTATAAAGGCACCATTAATTTACATCCTGAGAAGGCATCTATTATTGAAGATTCCTCAGGACTTGGAATATTGAAGTTGAAATCATGGAGGGTGAACAAGTTTCTTGAACTTGTGAGAAATACACCACGACTATTGATGAAAGACATGGACGTTGAATATGCTGCATCACTTCTGGCTGTGTTACGGGATTGCATATTATTGAGGTATATGTCCAACACTCTTACAAAAGAGGCACCGGAGGGAAGGACCGCTTCATTGCTGAGTCCTGATGAATTAGATGAGCTCATAATGGACCTGAAGGAGTTAAAATTTGGCATACTCTACTCACATGATCTGTCTGACTATGAGAAGAGCTGGCTGGGCCTTCCCAAAACTGGTTTTCCAAGCCAGGGGGATGGATGGTGGAGTGATCAAAGCTCACTAATTAGTGAAACAACAATTGCTGAAGATGTCAAATACCCTCTCCGTAGATTTCGTGATTGCAGTGATTTCCATCACCAACTCTTGTCAGATTTAGAAGAAATAATTTAGCTACAGCTTCATTCCCAGTTGCAAGAATTTAATTTGCCACTGGTGTGTCCTGAGTTTTTTTTTTTTCTTGAATATAACTCTTGTTTGACTGCATGAGTTTGTTCATTTTTCAACCATAATTTTAATTCTTCTTGGTATATGCTGTCAAGAAATGCTGGAATATCAATCCAAATAGTTATTTCAATTTTCAGTTTGTAAATACAAAAGAAATTGAACAAACTGTAATATGAGCTGAGGAGAACTATTTAATAATTGTCTGAACTGCAATCAATATAAGCATGAACTGCCAGAATAATTGGCTAGTTTGAGGAATAATTGGCTAGTTTGAGGCCATGCCAGTTAAATTGGAATGAACTCAACCATAACTAAACTTGGTTGATCTCAACTGATGAAATTCAAACCCAAGGGAACCCCTTTGGTTTATATTTTATTGTTTGAGATCAAAAGAATTACAACTGGTTAGGTAATCCTAGTTTTTCACTTGGGTGACTTCAACCTAGGAAATTAAAATGACAGTGATATAATTGGGTGTTTTAAAGAAATTAATTAGGTGCAATTAACCAATGCAAAACTTTTTTATTTAAACCAAGTAGATATTACTCAAGGCAGGTAACTTGGACTTATTTTTCACCATTTAATATTAAACAGGTTTCAATTGGTTCAGTCTATCCCAGTTTAACTGGGAAAGGGACCCCTGATAAAGGTTTGAACATAACCCCAAGCTTACTTTGAGTTTCTGAATGTCAACTACTGGAATTCTTTATATCTGTCCTTCTGGTGATGGAAAAAAAGCATAGAAACTGCAAGTGAAATGTGGCATAAAACTGCTTAAATGCCATTGGAAATCCCCATGATTTCATTATACTGTTTCATGCATATTCATTGTGAAATATTCACAGTGACTTTCCAGTTGTCATGCAACCAACTCAACATACTAAGAGGGGATTTAGTGTGAGAGAAAGAAATTGTGACATGTCCTGTGAAACTTGTGTACATATTCTAGTCCACGCTTCCTGTTTTTTCATTTTCTCCTTTTTCTTTTCTCATCCTGTTTTCTCCCACTATCTCACCATTTCAGGTTCAACCAAGCTGCTCCCTCCCCCTAAACTGCCCACGCTGACATCCTACCCACCATACAGTGTCTTAAGGTCATTATTTTTGTTTTCCTTTCTTTCTCCTGCTTATTCACTTCTTATCCTTTTGATTAAATACATCTCTTATCCTGTTTTATCCCACTATCTCACCATTTCAGGTTCTACCAAGCTACTCCCTCCCCCTAAACTACCCACATTGACATCCTACCCACCATACGGTGTCTTAAGCCTTATTTTGCTTTTTTCACATTTAGTTTGCCATAAGTGTGAGATGGAGATGAGGCAAAGTTCTCAAAGATAGGTTTGCAGAAGTTTCAACAATAAGCTTGAGGGATTTGAATTTCAAGGATATCTTCAAGGATGAAGGTGGATGAACTCAGAGGGGATGGAATTACTTAATACTCAGCCAAGATGATGGCAAGCTGAATAGTTCAGTTTCAAGCATAAAGCAATTTTATATTAATTAACTGAGTAAAGAGAGATTCATGAAAAATACAAGAGCGTTTATTATAAAATAAAAGGCTATTGTTATCAAAGATAAGTAGAAGATGTGCTGAAGAAAAATTATAGAGCATGTAGTTTAACTGGGATGAACTCAACCTAGGCAATTATGCTGGCAGTGTCAAGGTGAGAGATAACATGATGTTTGAAGAATATCAGTAAAAAAGAAGATTACATGATATTCAAAGATGAAATAGTCAAATGGAAAGCACACAATAGTTGAGGATGAGTAATCAGGTCTTTGAGTCAAAGGTGGAATGCCTAAGATTTAATGTTTGATTGAAATGCAAGGCTAGGGAAATGGGTAAGTGCAGAGCTGAGAGATTGAGCTGGGTAGTGCATTCAAGCTAGTCTGGGAAAGGGTTATTATATAAGCAACAGTGGGCCCGCTACACTAACAATAGCTGCAGTGTAGCTCAATGTTAGCTTTTGTCACTACGCTAACACAAAGTTACTGTTAGCTGAAGATTTTTTCAGCTAACGCTAAAACAAATTTGTTAAAAAGAAAAAAGTGGGTAGTGTAGCGTTAGCGACCTCAAAAAAAAAAGTTAATGCTACAGAAATTTCCTGTCAGCTGATTTTTAGCGGTGTTAGCTGGAACACACACTACGCTAACTGTAAGCATAGTGCTCTTTTCAGCTACGCTAACTGTTAGCGTAGTGCTCTTTTCAGCTACGCTAACTGTTAGCGTAGCGCTCTTTTCAGCTGCGCTAACTGTTAGTGTAGCGCTCTTTTCAGCTACACTAACTGTTAGCGTAGAATGATTTTCAGCTACACTAACTGTTAGCGTAGTGCCCTTTTGCAGTGCACTAACTGTTTAGTTTAGTGCTACAGTAACTGTTAGTTTAGTGCTATACTTGTGGGAGTATAGCAATCATTTCTTTTCTTGAGGTGTGGATTCTTTCAAATTAATATTTTCATGAATCCTATTGAAGCATTTCTTTTCCAGCTTTACTTGCTTCCTTTGAGTTAAATAAGAATTTCTTCTCATTCTCTGATGGGCATTCTGATTACTGTTCTGGGCAATTTCCAAATGAGCAAGATGTGTTATTCAATTAAATTTGTCCAGGCAGTAACCATATTTCCCAAATCAATGAAAGAAATGCATATCCAAACATTGGAAAGAGAAATGATGGAAAAGATGGAAAAGAAACAAACAATTTGTTTTGAAAAAAAAATGATAGAAATTAAAAATCAAAATAAATAAAATAAAATAAAATAAAAAAATAAATAAATAAATATATATATATATATAAAAACACACACACACACACACACAAATAAGCTGTTTTGATTGATGTAGTTGCACAAGCACAGGAGTTAAAACAGCATTTTGATTGATTTACTTGTGAAAGTTGAGATTTTTGATTGCTTTACTTGCACAAGTACAGGATCCTCATTGGGCATAGTGGACCAGCTTTGACCTCAGACAGTGGAATTTATCACTCCTCCTATATTATAAGTAACTGCAACATACCTAATCAATGTCACCCTCATTACAAATCCTACAAACCAATGAGGGTGACACTGATTAGGCATGTTGCAGTTACTTATAGTATAGCAGGAATGATAAATTCCACTGTCTGAGGTCAAAGCTGGTCCACTCTGCCCAATTATAGATCCTCACTGCCAGCATCATTGCCTAGGATGAAGTCATCCCAGTTAAACTGGGATGCACTCAACAATTTAAACTTGGTTGAAATCAACTGATGAAATATAAATCCAAGGGACCCCCCTTGGTTTTATATTTCATTGGTTGAGGTCAACCTACTTTAAATTGGTTTTTTTGCATCATAGTGTAACTGGGATGAACTCAACCTAGGCAATTATGCTGGCAGTGCCTGTACTTGTGCAAGTCAAGCAATCAAAAATCTCAACTTTCACAAGTAAATCAATCAAAATTCTGTTTTAACTCCTGTACTTGTGTAACTACATCAATCAAAACAGCTTATTTATTTATTCATTTATTTTTGATTCTATCATTATTTTATTTTATTTTTTTTCAAAAAAAATTGTTTGTTTCTTTTCCATCTTTTCTCTTTCCAATGCTTGGATATACATTTCAGTCATTGTTTTGGGAAATATGGTTACTGCCTTGACAAATTTCAATTGAATAAAACATTTTAATCATATGGAAATTTCCCAGAACAGTAATCAGAATGCCCATCAGAGAATGAGAAGAAATGCTTATTTAACTCAAAGGAAGCAAGTAAAGCTGGAAAAGAAATTCTTCAACAGGATTCATGAAAATATTAATTTAAAATAATCACAGCCTCAATGCAAGGCAATTTGTGCAAGGGAAAAACTTTCAATGTTCCCACATCCTTTTCTTTGCCCAAGCACATCACCACAACTATTGGTAAAACAAGCAGGGATGTAATCCAACCAAAAAATTCCCTTCAGACTGTTCACTCAGCTGGCTGCGGGCCAACAGTTTACACTATTTGAGCATAGTGTAGTGGGAAAAAATTAAGCTAACAGCTAACATTTAGCAGGAAAAAATTCAGCTAACAGCTAAAATTTAGTGTAGTGTAGCGTAGATCTGATTCGCTACACTAATGGGAACTTCAATATGTGTTAGCAGAAAAAAAATTATGCTACTTGTTAGCGTAGCATTTATTTTCCAAAGCTAACACTACAAAACAATTGGCTGGAAAAATTTCTTGCTACACTAACTGTTAGTTTAGCAGAGTGTAGCATTAGCTATCAATACAAATTTTCTGGCAAAAAAAATAACCGCTACGCTAACAGTTGGAGTTCAAATAGCGTAGTGTAGCGGCCCACTGTTGATATAAGCATTGAAGCTGAGTTGAATGGGGGCATTGATAAATGCATTCCCAGGCCAGGGGCACGCCAATGCCAACAGGCGTGTTTTTACGCCCCCACCAGCCTTGTTTGGCGGGCTTGGCAGGCACACCATTTGGTGTTGGTGTGTTTCAAGGCACACCAAGGTTTGGCCCGCCCATGGCCAATCCTTGGTGTGTCTGCCAAACATGCCAATTACATTGGTGTGTTTGGCAAACACACCAACAGTGTGGCATGCCCACCCCCGTGGGAGTGGGACTTGTCTGCTGGGAGGAAATCCTCCCGGCCAATGAGGTTGTATAACCTTGTCATCCAGGAGGAAATCCTCCTGGCCGACAAGTATTAGACAACAATTTTATTTCTAAGAACCAAAACCAAACTGATAAAAGAAAACATAAGTATCAAAGCTTTAAGTGAACAAAGATGAGAGAAAGAATAAGATGAGAATAATCATACCACTAATTTAGATGGAAAGAATATGATTTAAGTGAAGACTTTAAGGAGACTAGATAAGGGCCAAGATATTTCTGATAAGATAGAAACAGAAAGAAGAATAATAAAATGGTGAAAGTTTAGTGATTTGATCATCAAGAACAAGAGAACAGTGAAATGTAAGGAAAGAGAGTAAGAGAAAACAAACAAGAGCTTTAGATCAGGTGAATAGTGATGAGGAGGATAGTTGATTGGGTGGAGTGGTTATCAATTAAGACTTTGAATAGAGAAGAAACACATGAGAAGTGAGTATCTTGGTTATTTTTGGATTAAGAGTTGAGAACTTTACACTGGATATTTTTCCAGTATCAACGACTGTATGAGGAATATTGAAGAGCTTGTCTTGAAGAGAGCTGGATTGTTGTATCTTGAAGAAGGTGAGGAAGAGAGCTTGATTGACGAGATTGACAAATCTTGAGGAAGGAGATCTTGAGGGTGATGAGGATCAAAGGATTCAGAGGCCTGACTAGTTGTGTTGACGTCTTCAAGGGGGTTACATGTTAAGCCCCTTTTTCTGCTAGGATATTTCACTGAGATTTACACAACAAGGTTGTATACCTCATTGGAGGATTGCCTCCTGGCCAACAAGGTTGTATAACCTCATGGGCCAGGAGGAAATCCTCCTGGCCAACAAGGTTGTATAACCTCATGGGCCAGGAGGAATCCTCCTGGCCAAAGAGTTTGTATAACCTCATTGGCCAGTAGGATTTCCTCCTGGCCAATGAGGTTATACAACCTCATTGGGCGGGAGGATTTCCTCCCGGCCATCAGAGATGTCCAAGTTGGACATCTCTGATATAATCCATTGTCATGCTGGCGGGCATGCCAATGGATATCCCATAGGCTATACCTACAGCTTATGGCCAGGGCATGCAGGCCCACCTGCATACATATTGGCATGCGGTGGGCCGCCATCAAGCACGCCCATCAGGATTGGTGTGCTTTTGAAGTTTTTCAATCCTGATTAGCGTGTTGAAAATGCATGCCAAGGCCATTGGTGTGCCTCAAACACACCAACCCGCCCAAAAAGGCTGGCGGGGGCGTAAACACATGCCTTTTGGCGTTGGTGTGCATTTATCAATGCCTGTTGAATTGCCAGGAATGGTAGTCCATAGTGATGGCTTGGATGAATCAAGTAATTATCAAAGATGAGGTTGAATGTCCACCTGGTTAGGTTTCACACAAAAGGAAAGTGAAATGTTGAGTAGAGCTGAGGAGTATTCAAAGTTTGACAGATATGGTAAGGTTGGGCCAATGTGAGCTGAGCCTATGAATTTTAGTCTGACACAATTCAAGCTTGGCTTCAAGAACCTCTGAGAAAAGCCTTGAGTATCACCCCAAGATTCCTTTGAGTGTCTGAATTTCTGAATTTAAACTAAGGTAAATATCTAGAGTTTTGCTTCTAGTGATGGAAACCGGCAATGGGTAGTTAAGGTCTTGGGTTGAAAGCACACCTAGGAACTAACCTAAATACTGCTTGTATGGGCTCCATCAGGCGGTGAAAGTGACCCAAAGGTGCTTGATCAGGTAGAAATTATTGGATAGATATTAGAACCTGTACAAATCCTGCTTGGAAAAATGGATCACCATCCAGATCCCAAGTCTCTGTTGAACCAATGGTATATAATCTGATTTTCTTTTTTATTGATTATTCATATATAAAGGAATAAAATCAAACAAGTGTTGAGAACTAAGAGCAGATTATTGGAGAAAAAATCAGCAGAGACAGGGAATATAAGTTTTTTATTTTAAAGATAGTTCAACAATATTCTTGTTCCTTTTCTTTTTTATTCCTTACATGAAATTCAGCATCCTCTTTTTGTTCTCTGTTACCACAGGTTTTCTCCACCTGGGCTCTATTATCATATTATCTCTATCAGGTTTTTCCATCCTCACATCTCCATCTTCTTCCACTTGGCTTTTCAGATATTAGGGTGAGTGAGAAACATTTGTACTTATGCCACTCAATTTGAAAATACCAGAGATAGTGCTGCCAGAACAAGGCCGGACTCAAAACATGTAGGGGAAGCATAGGGATTGCTCAAATGGTAGAAAAACTCATTAGTGCATTTGGAGATTAAACAGACAAGGGCCAATGGAGAAGGAAAATTAGGGGACAGCTTGGTGAAGTTGCAGGACTTGGGGCACTTGAGAAAATCAGCAGCAGGGGCCAAAGCAGAGGGGTTTACACAGGGGCAATTGAATGGAGGCTGGGGATTGGGTGAAGGGTTAATATCAAATACCCAAAGGATAATAAGGCTGAAGAATGATACTTCTTTTAAATAGAAGGAAACAACCAAAAAAAAACTTTCCACCACACAGTCTCTCAGATAAAGAAACTACCATACCAAAAATCATATACCAAAAAAACAGGAAGAAATAAGCGGAGAAGAAGACTAGGAAGGTAATAGTCAAAAATTTTCTTTTGAAGGGCAGATGGTGATCATCTTTTGACTTTTTGAAGCTGGTCAAATTCTTTTGATGCTTCACAAATTTTTAGTTTGGATGGTTGATGGCAATATGAGGATAGACTGTAGATGAACAGACTGGCTGGAAATTCTGTGTAAGAGTTTAGGCAGTGCAGGTTGTGGGGCATTGATAGGTGCACGCCAATTTTTGGCGTGTGGATCCCACACACCATGTGGGATATGTATCACGTAATTAAACCGGTGGAGCGGTTCAATTACATGAGCAAGTCCCCACATGCCAATTTTTGGCATGTGGAGAACCTTGTTGGCCGGCCAGGAGGAGTTCCTCCTGGCTGACAAGGTTGTATAACCTCAGGATGACCTCTTCAGCGGGCGTTGATAAAAGCACGCCAACGCCAACCCGCACGCCAATTTTTTTTGGCATGCGGGGCCTACACGCCCAAAAAAATTGGCGTGTAGGGTCTACACGCCAAAATAAATTGGCGTGTGAGACCCACACGCCAAAAATGGCGTGTGGTTCCCACACGCCAATTTTTTTTGGCGTGCGGGTCCCCCCTTGCTCACGTAATCGAATGGGAGGTGCCATTCGATTACGTGAGCGGGCCGGCTGACGAGGTTATACAACCTCGTCGGCCAGGAGGAAGTCCTCCTGGCTGACGAGGCTGTATAGCCTCGTCGGCCAGGAGGACTTCCTCCCGGCCGACGAGGTTATACAACCTCGTCGGCCAGGAGGAAGTCCTCCTGGCTGACGAGGTTGTATAACCTCCTCAGCCGGGAGGACTTCCTCCCGGCTGACGAGGTTGTATAACCTTGTCAGCCAGGAGGAAGTCCTCCTGGCCGACGAGGCTGTATAGCCTCGTCGGCCGGGAGGACTTCCTCCCGGCCGACGAGGTTATACAACCTCGTCGGCCAGGAGGAAGTCCTCCTGGCTGACAAGGTTATACAGCCTCGTCGGCCAGGAGGACTTCCCCTCCTGGCCGATGAGGCTGTATAACCTCGTCAGCCAGGAGGAAGTCCTCCCGGCTGACGAGGTTATACAACCTCGTCAGCCAGGAGGACTTCCTCCTGGCCGACGAGGTTGTATAACCTCATCGGCCGGGAGGAAGTCCTCCCGGCCGACGAGGCTATACAGCCTCGTCAGCCAGGAGGACTTCCTCCTGGCCGACGAGGTTGTATAACCTCGTCGGCCGGGAGGAAGTCCTCCCGGCCGACGAGGTTATACAGCCTCGTGCCAGGAGGAAGTCCTCCCGGCTGACAAGGTTGTATAACCTCGTCAGCCGGCCCGCTCACGTAATCGAATGGCACCTCCCATTCGATTACGTGAGTGGGATCCCCCCACACGCCAAACAATTGGCGTGCGGGGCCCACACGCCAATTTTATTTGGCGTGCGGGGCCCACACGCCAAATAAAATTGGCGTGTGGGTCTCACACGCCAAATAACATTGGCTGGTAGACCCTACACGCCACTTTTTTTTGGCGTGTAGGCCCCGCTCGCCAAAAAAAATTGGCGTGCGGGTTGGCGTTGGCGTGCGCCGTTGGCGTGCGTTTATCAACGCCCCTCTTCAGCCAGAAGGAACTCCTCCCGGCTGAACAGGTTGTATAACCTTGTCAGCCGGGAGGAACTCCTCCTGGCCAATGAGCTGATACAACCTTTCTGGCCAAGAGGAACTGTTGGCCAGGAGGGTTTCCTCCCGGCCAACAAGGTTGTATAACCGTTTCAGCCAGGAGGAAGTCCTCCTGGCTGACAAGGCTGTATAGCCTTGTCAGCCAGGAGGAGTTCCTCCCGGCTGACAAGGTTATACAACCTCGTTGGCCGGGAGGAAGTCCTCCTGGCTGACAAGTTTATACAACCTTGTCGGCTGGGAGGAAGTCCTCCTGGCTGGCCGACGAGGTTCCCCACACGCCAAAAATTGGCGTGTGGGACCCGCACACCAATTTCTTTTGGCGTGCAGGGCCTACACGCCAAAATAAATTGGCATCTGGGACCCCCACGCCAAAAATTTGTGTGCACTCCCACACACCCTTTGTTTTTTAAAAAAAAGGTGTGTGGGACCTGCATGCCAAAATAAAATGGTGTGCGCCTATCAACGCCCCAGGTTGTGCTCCAGGGCACTGATCCTAATTCTGAAAAACAAACTAGATGTTACTGGAAATGCAGGAAGACAAACAAATCACTATTTTATGGAAACAATTATATATTTATACAGCATGTGCCACATGCCAGATACAGGGGATATGTGCTAATGCACATAGGAACCCAGGTGATAAACTCACACAATCCCAACTGAGATTCAGTGGTATTGGCTCAATGGCCAGGTCCTCCTGGCTGTTGAGGATAATTGGACCCGACAATTGGGGTTTTATGGTTGTGGATCAAAGCAAACCAAATCAAATGCACGTCCCAAAATAAATTGGCATGCAGGGGCCACATGCCATTTTTTTTGGCGTGTGGAACACTCACACCAATAAAATTGGTTTTCAGTCCACAGGCCATTTTTTTCTTATTGTATGGCCAACAAACCATTTTTTGGTGTATACTCTAATTCTTGTAATAATTATTCTTCTGCAGGTTCACCACAGAAACCTTTTTTCAACTTTTAATCCCTCTAGCAGAACAGTTTTATAGAACTTGGAATCAGCAAGGTGCTGGTGCCAGCTCCTTACCTCTGAACACCTCAAAAAGCCTGCCAATTGGTAATGAAATCACTGAATCCCAACTGGGATTTGGTGATGAGATAACTAAATCTCAACTGGAATTTGTTGATGAAGTCACTAAATCCCAAGTGGTATGAGTTTATGAAATCTGGGTTACTGATCCCCACCACCAGAAGATTTATACACTCTCTAGTGGCCAGAATCATCCACTGGCACCAGGAACAAATTGATCACTTGTCTACAAGTGACATAGCACAGTATAAAGGGGCCTTTGTGATTTTTGATGTCACTTTTAGAAAAGTTATCATTGTTTTTCCTGGTGTGGAGACTGTATACACTTCCAGGGTGGCTGGTACTAGCCAGTGTATAATTTATGGGTTTCTGGTACAGGATATAAAAAGTGGAGAACATATTTACCTTTTACCAAACTTGTCTTAACACATCATTTATGGTCTGGGCAGGAATCTGCTACTCATTTTTTGTGGAATAACTGAAAAGAAATTGGAATCATGGTCAATTTAGTTGGTTATTGAGGATCAATTTTTCACAGCAGAAAATTTGGAATCAACAGAGCCAGGAAAGGTATTTAGATCAGAATCTGGATCTTCTTTGGAAAATGTAAAGACAGCTAGGAATTCTATGCCAATAACTTTCAAACAACAAAAACAGTTGTGGTTATCAGTATCAAGAGATTTTACAGGGTAGGTTTCAGAAATAATTTCTAGTTTTGAAAAGCAGCCACCTCTACCAGGAATCTTTGACACCAGGTATAAAGCCCCATTGTAATAACTACCACAATTCAGGTGGAAACAGACTACAAACAAGAGCTTGGAATCAGGTAATTATGTGGCACCCAGAAAAGAATTACAGGAAGAAGAGAGAATGGAAGACAATGCAAAAGTTCTGGAGGGATTGTTGCATCACAGTAAGGTAAGGTTTCACTGTCAGGGGTTTGCAGAAGATGGTTAAATAAATTTCTCCAGAGATTTGTGGCATTGGTGGAATGCAAAACACTGTCTGATGGGGATAAGGTGTGGAAATTGGCAAAATTTATCCTAAAGGAAGGGAACCTGTGGAAAGTCAAGTAAATGGAGGGCTTCAAAAAGAATGTGTGGAAGAAGCTGAAGCAGAAGATGATAGAGAGGTGGAGCAACTGAGAGCAGAGGTGTTGGGAGAGAAAGCTTGAGAAACTGGTGTTGAAACATATTGAGAGAGGCAATGTGCAGAATTTTGGGTGTTTCATCAAGTAACAGGTGGTGTTTAATTTTTACTTTTCTAACTTCACTGGAATGGAATTTTTGATGAGGATTCAGGAATGTCCAAGCCAACATGCCTGAAGTTTTTTTAAAAAACTATGAAAGAGAAGTTTACAAGCAAGCTTCAAATCAAGGGATCACTAGGGAGGGCGCAGTCAGGAGCTTCCTATATCTTGAAAAATATGAATTTGTTGTGGGCTGCTTCAAAAGCAGAGCTAGAAGTCCTTGATCTTATGGAAAAGAGATGGTGAGATGGGGGTGGTGGCTCCAGCGCAAAATAAGGAGCCAGTAACAGTACAAGAGGTATAAAGCTAGCTGAGATGATCAACACTCTGAAACTATTCATGAAGAAGTCTGTTAGCCTCTGCAAAAGAAATTAGAGGTCCACACAGAGTATCAAGCCAAAGATCTAGTGGTGTCAAGTCCACTAGCACTGGTGGAAATTTGATCATGTGAACCAGAGGTGTCTTAGAAATATTGGCTGTGGAGGAAGAGCTGGGACACAAGCAACATGCTTGGGGATGTTTTTATTTTTTCTCAAGGAAAAATTTCTCAAAAAGGGTGAGAAACCCCTCTTTATTGGATTCTTGTCTGCATTTGACATGTGAGGATTTCATAACAAGATTAGAAGAACATACAAATAGGAAACCAAAACATAAGAGAAACACCACTGTTTTTATTAAATTTTTTTAGAAATTGGGGTTAGATTCTGTTAATAATTTGTTATTTTGGCATTACAGGAAGCATAACTCCCAATTATTGACACTGAACCTACTAATTTTTCAAGGTGAGATAATTGGGGCTGTAAGGTGAGGTGGAATGCCATGAATGGAGAAGTGCAGCTGCCTTGGTATCTAGTTTTATTTAAAAGGATTTATTTTTTTAAGAATTTTCCAGATGTTTAATTTATTATCTCTTGAAAATTGATGAAGAATCTTTTTGTTTAACGCTTCAAGATGTGCATAATTTTTGATTGTCAAATTTTTGCCGAGCTGATATGTGGGAGAAAATCTGAAATTGCTGGTCTTTTGAATAAGATCAATGAATTGTAAACCTTCCAAAACATCTTCCTTGACTTGATCTTGTTCTAAACTTGCAAAAAGTCTCTTAGATGCAATATTAATTAAACCATTGTCTTTTTGATGATTTTCTTTATTGAGTTCAAATATGATATACCAAAATGATACCCTCTGTTCAGAACCTAAATCATTTTCCATTAAGTTTTCAAACTTTCCAGGATATAAATTCCTGTCATTTTTCAAATTTTTCTTTGCAGAAATGCTGGATCTTTGTGTCCACTTGAAAATATCAGACAACATTTTCTTTTGCAAAACATTCAGCTTTGAAAGAAAATTATCATGGTATTTATCCATCTGATCTGTTTCTTCTGATACAGAGAAATATTGAGGATCAATATCATTCAAGCTTTCAGTTATTTCTTTGAATTTGGTTGTATAATGATCTTCCTTCAATTTTGGATCTATCCTAGGAAAGCTGATATTTCCAAAATTGATTTCAGATTTGAATTTATCAATAGTTCCTATCAAAATATCTAGTCTTTGGACATAGACATCCTTGGTTGATTTTATTGGTTGATGGGATGATTTATCATTTGCTAGTTGGTCTTATAATTTGGATCATGAGAATCCAACAATTAACAGTAAATCAGTGTCATGTTTCATAACCAGAGATTCAAGTAACAACAAAAGTATTACTTACTAATTAGTCCATAAGTAGCTCCTGGTCCTCTGTTTTCTACTGATTCCACAGGTATCCTAGCTAAGTTTCTAACACTTGGTTTGTGTTCTTGAATGATCCCCGGGGCTTCTTGGATAATTTTTCTGTTCTTTTAAATAGAATTTTGGAGTTCGAAAGTGCGTGTATTGAAACACTATAGTAACCGAATAGTTGTAAGGAAACTAAGACCTTAGTCGGCAGCATGGCTAGGAATCGGTGAGATGATATTTAATACCTAGCCAAATGACAATGATGGGACAGGGGTGTTCAGATTCTGTAGAAACAGAAATGTTTAAGATTGAGGGGATGCAGGATGATGATGATACAAGTGACCTCGAATTGTTAATTAAGGATTGAAACCCAAGTAACAGGTATTTATAATCCGGCTTGGCTTGTGAGTACCAACACAAGTGTGGTTATGACAGAAGAAGTATGGTTGAATTGAGACGATCTTGATCTTACACCGTCTCAAGAATACAAATCAACCTTGAAACATTCGATGCTACTTCATATTCATGCGGTACCCTCCAGCTGTTGAATGATATTCATTTTTATCTGAGACAAGTGGTATTTAAAGTAGAGCCACAAGATGGAAATTAAGTATGCAACTAGAGATCTATAGGCCAGAATGACTCTAGTGCTATAGCTGTGCCAAACTTTCAGCCTTGCTGTAACTCGAGTTTTTATTCTTATCTAAATGTTTATCTAGTAGCTGTCTGGTTCCCTTCTTACCAGTGTGTAAAAGTGTACAATACGGGTTGTATCATCTCAACTAGACAATAATTTAATCCGCTTGCAACGTTCAGGTGACAGGTTGAGACCGACATATTTAAGTACATACATACATACCAGTGGTGATTTCACCTGTGTCACCTACTATACCCTATACTATAGACATGCATAGTCTGTGACAGGGGCGGCCCCATACCAACCCTGCCCCGCCCAAAATAAAAACCCTGCAACCCCCATGATCCCCGAAAACCCTATGATTCATACAGCCGCGCAGCGAGGAAAATTTTTACAAGTCACCTATCTCTACTGCCCCCCAGTTTCTCCCCGCACCCCCAGTTCTGCCCGGCACCCCCAGTCCCGCCCGGCACCCCCTCTACCCGGCAGCAATGTACAACACGCGCTGTAAGATGACAATATAACACCCGAAGCAATAATGTTGCAGCTAATCACCTCACCTTCTGGCCAAACAGCTCACCCCTAACTCGGTAAATCAGACCACTCTCACACATTACTGGCCAAAATAAACCATCAAAAGCTAAATACTGACATATTCAATTTTTTAGGTCTACCAAGAACATCATGGCTATCCACCGCATTCCCATTCCAGGTCCAAACCGCACACAATCAGCCCGACGACAGCTCCATGCAGGCCGGAATTCTCGAACCTTGGCTAGATTGCGTGTAGCAGAAAACCACAACCGACAGCGTGCCAGACAGCCCAGAAACCCCGCACCACCAAATCAAAATGTACTAGACGGTGAATTTACGACCTTTGAAAACGAACAAGAACTTGAACAGCAGTACATCAATAATGAAGATTCTGAAGATACAATTGGTGGTCTTCCTGCGTGGGTTGACTTAGTTGAAGAGGAGCCTGATGATATTGATGTTATTATTGCAGAAGACAGAGAAAAACATCGGCAGCAAGCACACAACTTCAATTGGAACACACTTCTAAACCACCTCGATGCGGTATACACAAGGCTGAGAATTTTAACCAAAAACTGGGCATCTACAAACTGCTATGAGGACTTTGTGCAGTGCCCATCAAGTTGCACCAAGAAGTATTCTCGCTCTGTGGATTTGATAGACATCCATGGTACGTCATTTTACTTATTAATTGATTTTATATACTGATTGACTTTATTTTGCGTTGTTCAGGTCAGCGGCGTGAACACATCACCTTTTGTGAATGTACTCTGGATGGTGTTCGGCTTCTACAGCAAGGTTACCTCGCCGGTTCGCCAGTCAGGCCCCAGACAGCTTTTTCACTCCCGCTGCTACTTTTCTACAATAGTCTTTGGAACCACTGTCATATAGGTGCACAGCCATTCACACTCGCCCTTAACCATTGGCTTGAGCCTCGATCACAGCGATTGTGTGTCCGCAAAGGTAAAAAAGTAAGTAGATCGTTATTACAGCTAGCTAATGAATAACTTACAAATGTAAAAGGTAATACTAGGCCAGACAGCTTCGAAAGCCATTCTCCGCAGCAGTTGACTTGTTTCGGAAATTAGAAGAAAGAAGAAAGAAGCTCATCACATCCGCTCTCAACCTCTCAAGTCAGGAAGTATTAGCCTCAGTAGCATGCCCGGCATGCTTTGGGCCCCCGCCACCCAACTCGTCCGATTATTCGGCCACCACACGAAATCGCCTGATAGTCTGCCTCGATGGAAACTTCCAACACCGTCATCAGATCAACGCGAGCCACAGTCATTTAAAATTGCAAACACCCCAAATTTTCATCAGTCAAGCCACAGTTGATACAGTATCGCAAGAAATCCTTGATCACGAAGCTCAAGGAATGACTGCTGCACAGGTTTTTATGATGATTTTAACAGACTAGTGGTTTAATCACACAAGGTTCATTACACTGAGATAGCATTTATTCATAGGCTGACCGTTGCACAGAATCCCACAAGGCTGCAGACGATAAACGCAACGAGTCAACATGGAAGGGATGCGATGACACTGGCCTAATGGGGTGCTGCTGTAGACACGATGCAGCCATATACTTTGCTAACATCTACAAATCAGGTGAGCAGAGGCACTTCCCAATGGCAATCATTAAAACACTACTCTCTGTCATTGAGCCTAGCCGTCAAGTTGGAATTTTGTACGACATCGGATGTACAATGGATAAGTATATCAATCGAGTTGGTTTGTTTCATTCTCCTTCATCTATCAGATAAAGCTTACAGTAAGATTTTGAATCACCTCAATTTGACTCACAGAGACACCTCATACCGCAATATCGAGGCCAACTAACATTTGGAACATCGGTCTTCCACGCGTATGTACACAACTGGCTCTGTCAATTGGAGTTCCATCCTCGTTTCAACAAAGGATGGGGACTTTCAGATGGAGAAGGACTAGAACGCTTGTGGTCCTATCTATCACCCCTGGTCAGTCCCTTACGGTATGCAACCCGTAATCATCGGTTAGCTGCTATTGCACATAAATCAATTCACCATAATGATAGGGGTATCAAACAGCTGTGTGAGTCTCATCACAGTGTTAATCACCGTATTCGTTGCAAGTACTTACTAGAAATGAATCAGCATTATGGCTGCGGAAAAAGTTCATCAAAGCTACTCAACGCCAACATGAAGCTCAAACAGTCCTGGGTAAACTCCTGAGGAATAGGAACCCCCATCAACCATCGAGCGGCAACTTCACAGTTGCATTCTTCCAGAGCCAGTGGAGAATGCAAAGAGAATTTCATGCAACGCACAGCGAAGCAGAGAACGATCGGCAGCATAAACTCGTGGCCCTGTACAAGCGTGAGGCAACAGTTGAGCATATGAGGTAGTTTTTTTAGCAAATATCATTTGCACCATTGATTCCGACATCCTGACATTGTTTGTCTTCTAAATTCCTCCTAGGCAACGTTTACAGAGCCCAGAGATCTTTCTGGAATCTGTTGTTGAGGTTCAGGAACTTATGGACTCGATCATCTTAGAATCGGAGTCTTTGACAAGGCAGATTTCACTACTTACCGGCAGGAGTGGGACGGCTACAGACCGAGGCAAGTATGTCATTCAATTCTTTTGCATGATCCTACCCTAATACTATTTTCCCAGATTATGAAGAAGAGAAACTTCGTCTACTCCTCTGGGATGCGAAATCAGATCTGTTTGTTCAAGCAGTTCAAATCCACGCCGAGAGGCGACCACTTCTTGACGCCCACATCATGGGTTCCCGTCTTGGAACACAAGGAAAAGAGAATATCATAAAATCACTTCAGAACCGACGTCCAGCTGTCAAAAAGAAAATCAATGCTTTCAACCAACTCTACGAACAATTCCAACAGAAATACCCCGATCAGCAACTATCCGATTCTCACCATCATCCATTGACCTATGATACCTTTATCAAATGGGGAACAGATCACACTTTCTGGAATGATGGTTTGTACTACCATACAAACACCCCTTGGTCAACTGACCCAGTTGTTCGTGAGGGTATCAACTCTATTCTCGTACTTGGTCGTGTTCAAGAGGAATTTGAGCTTCTTGCTCAAGAACTTTCTCGGACTATTGGTTGGTCTAATGCGAGGTACTTGCACATCCAAGAAACAATAGAGTATATCCAAAGGCGTAAGTATTTTGTTTTCCCAATTGTTTCAATGGTAAACTAAATATGTTCCTGAAACAGGTATTGAAGTTATGAAAAATAATCCAAGTGTGGCTCCAGATCGATTTGACGAACTGCCTTTGGGATCAACATCGCGCCTGGGAAAATTGGAATTGGCCAAGGAGGAGCTGAAATTAGCATTGATTGAGCATGGTCAATTGATTGAAGTGTGGACTGATGATATTGCTTGGCTATGGAGGCGATGCCAGCCCAATTCAAATCACTCTCAATTTGAAGAATGGAATGCCTTGATTGAAAAGGTTAAACAGGATCAAATTATTGTTTTTCCTCATATTTCAGCAAATGAGCCTTCTTCTCATAATGACATGGATGAATCTCTTGAGGAAGCTGTATTAGATGTGGATCTAGATGACGGAGAAGATGCTGAGGAATATTGTCTGTCTGATGTGTAGATGAATGAATGTAACAATAATAAATTGAGTAAAAATCCCAAAAAAGTAAAAAATTGCTAGAAACATTAAACCATGCCTCAAAACAATAAATAAAAACTCTTCAATTTTGAATGCTAGGTGTTATTAAAATGTTTGTAATTAGTGATTCCTAGCATTCTTTTCTTATTTGTTTCTCAAATTTATTTGAACTTACAGGTGCATGTGGGTTGGCTCATTGCTTTTTTTGATTTACATAAATAATAAAAACAAAAATGTGTATGGAAAATCTGCTGCCACTACATGATGCTGGGGAGTCATAATTCTGGAGAGTGATATGTCATCCTACAAGTTGAGAAAACAATCTTGAAATCTTTTGGCTTGAACAAGATTGGGTAGTGAGAAGTCTTTCTAAGATGTTGAGGGGGAATAAACAATTTGAGGAACCCAGTGAAACTATTCTGGCATTCTGTCTAATCTTGTGAAAACTATTTTCCTTTTTTGATTGGCTTTCAGTGTCAATTGGCTTTCACTGTATGTTGGTTTTGACTTTCTGATGGTTTTCAATTTCAAGAATGTCAGTTGCAGGTGCAAAAGACCAAATTAGATGAATACCATAATCACAAACCAAATGAGATAATTACAGTAAATTAATCAGTTTTTCACTCCCAAGGGGCCATGTAAGTTTCTCCTATGAGGCTAGAAAATGGCCAAAATACAAAGGTTTTTGTGATAACCATAAATTAGTCCTGGGATGGCTGTGGCACAAGTTAAAACAAATCACAACTCAAATCAAATAGAATACTCAAATCAAATAGAATAGCCATTGTGATTATTCTGATTGACTTAATCCATTGTGATTATTCTGGTTGGCAAAACCAATGAAAATGTGCTTGAGTTCAACAATTAGTCATTAGCAGGCTGTTTATGCAAGTCCCACCATTTTCTTACTTCTTCTATTGTCATGTCTCTGGTTTGTATTGACACATGATATGATGAAACAGATGCATATACTTACAAGCAGGAGTAACAACAAGAAAAAAACAAAATAAAACAAGTTCAGCCAAGATGTTTGATGAGGCAAATCAATAAATCAATATATTTAATCTCTACAATGAGAATACCAGAAACCCAATACCAATTTTGAGTAATTCAACTGGTGGGGCATGGGCTATTTGATTCAATCATAAACATGACCTTCAGCTGCACCAGGTTTATTTGCTAGCCACATACATACACCATAGTTAGGGTCAATTATATTTTTCAGATGAAATCATCCAAGTTGGCTTATTTATGTTGATTCACTAGCTGGAGTCAAGGACTATGAAGGGACCTTGAATTGGCATATTTTGTATGAATATCCCTTGAATTTTAGTATCTGGCTGGCTTTTCAAGGATATTATTGCCTGAAAGCTAAAGTTGAGACTGTGGAACAAAATACATTGTTTTTAATCTCAGATTTAATCACCAAAGGAAAACCAAAGGAAATTGGAACAATGTTAAACTGTGTAATCACATTTGAAAATATCATTTAATCACAATTTCCAACTGTGTAATAACATTTGAAAATCTAATTTAATCACATTACTAAATAATAATATTAGAAAATATGATTCAATCTCAATGTTAAACTGTTGAATAATAATATAAAATATGATTGACTCACCAAAGGGAATTGAAGGACCCATATACACCACCTCTTCAATGTGTGGCCATGCAAAATACCCCAGAATTCAGAGATTAAAGTAGTTCATCCCTAAAGTTTAATACTCCAGCAGCACTATATTTCCTGGGGCCTTTGTACTTCCTGATGTTACCTTTAGCTAAATGATCATTGATATTTCCACTAGGTGTGTCAATTGATTCTTCATCCAATTAGTAACCAGATATCTGTTAATTATAATCCCTTGAACATGAGTTTAATACACAAACCACCCATATAATCTCCCCTCCATCAGTTCAGTCACCAAACTCATAGCTAGCTATAAAAACAAATGTGGAATTTCTGTGCACCATCATGTGGTATATGGATGGATATTTTTGGGTATATGGATGGATATTTTTGGAGGTCATCAATATTGACTGACCAGGAAAAAGTTGAAACATAATTGATTATCATTTCATTATTGCAATGAATTCCTGTCTGCCTGCCGCGGGTGCGCAGTAAAAGCAATACTGAATAGAGGATTGTTATCATTTTATTGATTCACTTTTATCTGTCCCCCGCCTTCCCCGCACACCAATGTCCCCGCAATGCATTTGCACCGGTACACAAACCTTTCAGCCCTAACCCATTTGGAAACCACATTCCAGGCCGAACCTTTCTGCACCCTACTTTTGCTGGAACTTCCATTTTGTTCCATACCCTAGACCCCACTCGATGACCACCACCGGTGATGACCACAGCCTTTCTCGACAGTCAACTCACTCGAATTTCACACCCACATCTTGACCGACAGAGTTCGATTCACTACAATTTCACACCCACATCTTGACCAAAGGATGCGGCATAGAATGTTCTGACCTTTCCCGACCTCCTTCCTCTTTGCAGATTCAAAAATGTCATTTAGATCGGCCCACCATCCATCCCCTGCCCCTAGCCCCATAGATTTTCCCGTCCATTATCACCACCGCCATTTCCATCACATCCTGCCCCTAGCACCATAGATTTTCCCGTCCATTATCACCACCGCCATTTCCATCACATCCATCACTGCCTCAATTAACTGCCTGAATTAGATCATCCCTTACGAAACCCATCCCTTACGAGACCCTTAATTCTAATCCTGTCACCACCGCCATTTCTATCACATCCATCACTCCCTCAATTAACTGAACTAGATCATCCCTTACGAAACCCATCCCTTACGAGACCCTTAATTCTAATCCTGTCACCACCGCCATTTCCATCACATCCATCACTCCCTCAATTAACTGCCTGAATTAGATCATCCCTTGCAAAACCCATACCTTACGAGACGCTTAATTCTAATCCTGATTTCCCTATTTGAAACGGTCTAGCTTTTGATCAATCCCACTCACTCCACATCTCCAGTCCTTACTTGACCTCCGAGATCTTTATATTTATTACACATCAATTTACTTGTTTTGACGACACCTTTGTAAACTGTTACAAACCCCCCCGGTCAGTGATCTAGCCTTTATTAACCCACTACCTTACATGCAACAAAAACTCATTATTAATCTGGTCATTTCTCACTTAGATAATAACATGCCCACATCCAACCCTCAAATCCCACTCGCATCGGACCACCGTTCCAGAAATTACTTTCCATCTCAATCAAACGACGACATACTTCCCCTAGGCCTCGGTGTTTCTCCTTGTTCAACACACTGTGAAGAAGGCGGTACAATGTACCGGAGGGTCTTGACCCCTCGCTCTGACCAAACTAGCACTGGTTTCTTGCCCATTTCCCAGACATCGCACACTCCTAAATCCCACCCACTTCCTTCCCTGTTCCTGTCTAACAATAACCTTCCCACTCCAAATAACCTTCCCACTCCAATTACACATAACCCTAAGTCTCACAGCTCTCAAACCTCTCTCCAAAACCCCAAAGGTACAATTCCATGTTCCAATGTCGCTTTGCCCCCCCTTTCGCCCGATTTTATCCCTCATGAACTCCATGACGGGCCCAAGAGGTCCAAGCTCTCTAATCAGACTATGGACAAGGTCCGAGCTCAGCCCTTTGATCAGCTTCGCCGAACTGTACTCAAATGTCCCGAGTACAAACGACTTACCATTGCCGATAAGCTTGAACTCGATGATGCTTACCGCGATTACCAATCCACTGTGTATTGCATCGCCATCAAGAATAAGCTCACCATCCAACCTGTTTTAGAGTACCTTGGAAACAGCACTCGCACCCGAGGTCCTTCCTGCTACAACAACTTCTGCCGATATGATAAAGTGGCTGGACAAATAAGTCGTGATAGTAAGTAGTCTTACAACTAAACCTTAACTGTTTGCGCTGTTAGCTGACCCTATTCTTCTTCCTCAGAATCGCTCAAATCAAACGAGCGTGCAAGTAAATGTGGAGCTCTGTGGCGTCAGCTGACACCTGAAGAGCAGAAGCAATGGAAGGATCAAGACTATCTTGACAGTCTTGCTGCCAATATATCAGACCAAACTAACCCCCAGTCAAACACGACCAATGCTACTCAACCAGCTGATGAACCCAGGTCTGTGGACCAAAGCTTCAAACATGATCGGTTCAGTATCCGGTCTTGGGCTCGTAAAACCAAGCGCGAGGTACGCACACTCACGTTCTGTCTGATTTCAAACAACCAATCTTACTTTTTTTCATCCAATCCAGCTTTGTAGCATCAGCACTGCCCACCAGGTAGAGGGTTATGTTGTCCTTGCCTCACGCGATGCATCGAAACCTGTCCTATTGACAGCAGGTAGTCACATGGCCGAGGAGTTTCTTGACATTCTGTCTTCCGATAACAACCAATGTGAATCGTTCTACAGATTTATCAGCGGCAAACAGGCAGTCTTTGATGTATCTGGTACTTTGCCTCCGCCCATCAAATCAAGAAAACGACGTCGAGGAATTGATGGCGATGCACCTGACTGCCCCTACGATCTGGGTGAGACTTATTTCCGAATCACAGCTTAATGCAAGAGATTCTAATGACATCATTACATCATTCTTTGTCTTCAGGCAGCAAAAAAGCGAATGCTGCCAAGGTGCGGGAACTCCTCAAAAACGCTCTGAGTAAGCCCTCGTTGTGTAGCTCCCCAATCAACAAAGCATTTTGACTGACAATGATCCTGCACAGTCAAAGCTACACACGGTGTGTGGCAGAACGGTTGGCCGGGAACTAATACTGCTGCTACTTTAACCAAGCTTGGTGTCACCCTTTCAATACAGCAGAACGATTCGTTTATAACGACTTCTGACTTTTGTAAGCCCCCCTCCGACATGTACATTGGACAAACTCAGCGAGTCCTCATGGCTTTTGCCAAAGGGTGGGTTAAGCTCACTGGGCCTCCTGAGCCCAATCCTTCTACCGCACAAGCTATAGGAGGGTGCCTCAACACTGATTCTGAAGATGAATCCGACAGTAGTACTCCACCTGACTTGGGTACAAGCCCACGACCCAAGCAAATTTTGCCACGTCAAAAGCACGTCTTTGAGAAGATAGGCATTATCCGCAAGCCCATTCGTGCGCCAAAGGCAACACAACTCACAGATTCTTCCGATGCGTCCTCAATTGAATCAGAAGACATTTCTTCTGATGAGTCCTCTCCCAGCTCGCAGTACTTGCGCTCCGGTTTCTCTTCCCCAAATCATCCTAATCCCCGCATCCGCAGCGGAATTCTACTTGATTCTAGCCGAGATAGTTCCCCGTCCGAGTCCAATGTTGATTCTCTTGTTTAAGTTCATCCTTTTCTTGCTGCAATGATCTCATGTTAGTTCTTCTCCACATTCACTTCAAACTGCCTGTTTTCCACCCCTTTTCCTTTTGTAAAACTATCTCTCTTACTCTTGCTTTTCCATAACTCCAAAGAGACTTCCAAACAGACTTTTGTCAATTAGCATGTTTGATTTTGTTTGGCAAAGCCCAGGTCACATTGTTTGATTTATTTATTTTTAGTAATTGCTGTCCTAATCATAGTAGAAGCGTGTGACTTGATTTCTGTTGAACAATTCTACACTCTTGTCACTTAGCCGGGTAACTTGATCCAACACCAAACACACTCGTCACTAAATCTTGAATGGTTCTCTCCCCCGAGAACCCAGCTTTTAACCAAGAGCTTTGGATGACCGCAATGGATAGCCGGAGGGTGTGACTCAAGAGAATGATGATTTTTTTCCTATTGCGATGTTTTGTTGAGCCCTTTGCTGAGAGTTAAGTACTCGCGTAATAGATTTTACACCTAGATGCAAGGTGTACTACTGAGTCAGACCCTGCACCTCGTGCAATGTATGTCTCATTGTAAAATGGACTGTTAAATTTGAGCACATTTTTTTCTTACATTACAAGTGAGAGTGAGCGATAATAACTGTTCCTACAGTTAGAAAAGACAGTGAATTTGGACGATTGGTATGGTAGGTGTGGAACGACGGTTAAGAACATGGAAGAATCATATGCCATCCTAATTTTGGGCGAAACCAGTGGGGTGCAGGCGCGGCTACAAGCAGTTTTGGTTGAGTTAAGCGCTTCGCTGATTGGTGCCGTTGACTGGGTTTGATGTCACACTTTAGAAGGCAGCCAGGAGAAAAGGGTGGAGTTTGGGCTGAGGATGAACCATACAGTGTTGGTAACACGCAACTTTACATGAGCGGTTCAGGTGCTTCCGGACGGCATCTGTCGAGACCGGAGACGTAATGTGTAATTGGGAAGTAATGGGACCGGAGATGGGACACCGGTGAGATGGGATGTGATGGGGAGTGATGTGATGTGATGGGGAGTGATATGACTGGTCGGAGGTGATGCTGCCGTCCTGCCGTCTGGGCGGGGAGGCCCGCAGCGGGGAGGCCCACAGCGGGGAGGTGACAATGAGGACTTATAAAAATTTTCCTTGCTGCGCGGCTGTATGAATCATAGGGTTTTCGGGGATCATGGGGGTTGCAGGGTTTTTATTTTGGGCGGGGCAGGGTTGGTATGGGGCCGCCCCTGTCACAGACTATGCATGTCTATAGTATAGGGTATAGTAGGTGACACAGGTGGGTGATTTACTTAAATAATGCGATAAGGAGTCACATTAAATAGATCTATCATAACCATACTATTTAGGTTGTTTATATAATATGCTTATAATGGTTTGTAAGTTTCGGAAGACGTGATTAGATCAAGTCAAGTACCGTAGCGGCTTCTTGGGTTTTGTCGACCCAGGCAAAAATCCAAGGGCCGGTGTCCAGGCTGATTCGGGCAAGGCGAATGGTGACCAGCTTGGTTTCATCTCCCGCTCAAGGTCATCCTTCCCATTCCCTCATCTGCCCGCTAGCATTTATGTACCCAATTCCCCAAGGTTTCTCAATTTTCTACACCACGGACGCATTCAGACGGCTTCGAGTCGTCTTTCTTTGACGCCTCGAAGTCGTCTTTTCCAATTGAATCGCCAGTTCAAATGCACCTGTTAGCACAGGTCTCCGTCTTTAAGTCGACTTGAGGGGCGCCCCTCAGACGACCTGCAAATCGACTTGGAAACGTCACTAAGCTGAGCCGTCTTTGAGTCGTCTTTGAGGCGGTTTATGCTTCGCCTCGAAGACGACCGGTAAGGCGCCTTCAAGTCGGCCTGTGACCGACTTCAAAACGTCTACGAGGCTAAGTCGTCCTTAGGGTGGCTTGAAAACCACTCCGAAGACGACTTTACGGCGGTTCGGAAACCGCTGCATATCACCCGGGTCCGACGGGGAATGGGCAGCGGAGCTGTTATTATTCCCATCGAGCTTATGCTCGATGGTTGTCTGATGTTGCACATTGAGAGAAGCTCGGCCAGAGCTTCTCATGTAGATAAGTAGGGGGAATCGTGTGTGTATTTCAGCAAGAACATATCATGTTTCCAATTCGACATAGCTATGAGACAATGTTGTGGAGAAGGGGGGAGGGAATTTCAAATGAGAGAAAGGGGAGGGAATTTTCAAAAGAGAGAAAGGGGTGAGATGATAGGAGGAGAAGAAAATACAGGGACAACAATATAATAAAGGCAACAACTTAAGAAAAGGGGGGAGGAATTGGATTTCAGATTAAATCCCCCCCAGCATTACCAGGCGCCAAGTTGTTTTGAGTCTCCATTGCAATACGTGCCAGGACCTCGTCGTTACTTGGGAGCTGTTGGTCCTCTTCAGTCCAGTCATCCACTGTAGACATCCCATTCCAGAGACGGCCGTCCTTTTCAAGCCGAAGGTGTCCAAACACTGAGTTGTAAACTCGGGAATGGTTGCGGCAGACCTCCATATTGCGGTCAATCTCTTCCCAGGCACACGGTACCTTCACGCCGGGATTTGAGGTTCGTCTGAGCCGGTTGATGTTAAACATCGCTCTGAGGTAGGCCAGCCGGCCGCGGCGGGGTTGTGTGACACGTGGGCTGCTTTGGACTTGAGAGTGGGTGAGGCCCTTGAATTGTTGGTCCATGGCAATGTAGGCATCGGATACTAGCTTGTCTAACTTGGGAGGGGGTATGACTGGAGTTTCACCGGCAAAGCCGGTGCGGAGGTGGTTGGAGAAAACGTTCTTCTCACCCTTGATGACCGTCGCAACGTGACGGTTTAATTCGGTTTTGTACCCAAGGTCCTGAGTGTAATTATCCGGCATGTTGGCCGCCTTGAAGTTGGGACTAGTCTGGTCGATGATTCCCTGTAATAAACCGAACGAGTTAGCAAAATGATGTGTAAGGTGTACATCATTGGTCTTACCATAACAATCACAAAGGGGGTCATTTCCACGGATAGCTTTTTAGCTGATTGTCAACCATACGCTTCAATATTGGGTCGTAGTAAAACTTCTCGGACCGTGTTCCGAATGAAAACGCGAAAGGTTGGGGGGATCTTCTCCCTAGTGTGTGAGGCAACTGTGTCAGAAGTGGGAGGGAGTTCGCGAGGGACTTGGTTGTTGAGGCTGATCAGTATAGTCATCAGCCTCAATTCTTCTTCTGGCATCTGAAGAAGAATTGAATGTTAGCAATCAATCAAAGCTATTCTAGATGCTTGCTGGAAGAAAGCAGGCCATACTCACATCCAAGAGGCCTTGAGCCCATTGAAGCATTTCATCGCTGAGCCGAAATCGTTCACCGATGGATTGTAGCCGTGCTTGAACGGCCTCGATCGATCGTGTAGTTAACCTCTGGCCACCTGCAGATGACAACGAAGAGGTTTGGCTAGGGGGGATGCTAGAGTTAGATTCAGAGAGGTCCGTAACGTCAGATCCATCCGGATCTGACATAGTTTGCTGGGGTGTGTGATAGATGGCAGGGGACCGCGGTAATTGAGATGCTGGGTTTCGGACGGGGCCTACTTGACTCGGTTGGGGTGGCACCGGTGCAGTTTCATTGGTCAGGGCCAGGGCGGGGTTTGGGACCTGTGGATGATACGGTGCGCCATAGCCACATGGGGGGGTTGGATCAGGTTGATGTCCAGCCATGGGGGGCTCGTCGACGTGGCTGGGGGAAAAAAAAGGTGTAATTAGTATGCTGTATTTGTTGGTTGATGAAACACTTACCTGGCAGTATTTCCAAGGGATTGATGGGAATGAATTGTCTTGAGGGGTTGATGTCGTGGAGGTTGGATTGATGGGATGATTCGTCTTGAGGGGTTGATATCGTGGAGGTTGCGGGACTTGTGTGAAATTCAGATATCTCCGGTATCGGGCTGAAGTTTCATTATAAATCCCCCGGTTTTGCTCCGAAACCCGAATACTGTCACAGGGGGCGGGTCAGTGAAATGGCTCCGAAACCTGTGTGAAATATACATCACAGTACAACCTCCCTCTCTAATGAAATACATGATAGAATAGAGCACATGCTCCTACTTATGTTATACAATACCAAATATTCAACCTGGATGTGAAACTCTATGAGTAATTTTGGGCATTTTGGACTCAAGAAGAGGTACAAACTGTATTATTCAAGTAAGTTGGAAACTTCAAAAATGAGTCTCATGTATAAAAATGGGAACTGTTGTTTCTCTTTTCCCTTTTCTAAAGCACTTATTATATACAGTTGGTCTTCCTTTCACTCCAATTAGCCCAAATTTCTACCATTCAAAGATTTATTCCTCAAAACATTTATTTATTATGCCAATTCCTGGTCAGTTGAACAGGGTGGATATGTATGATGAGATGACAATGGCTGATTTTTGAATACTTTATCTTCTAGGTTTTCACTCGGTGCTTCAACCTGATGGTAATGAAAAATTTCAGTGTGCTTCTTGTGGGGGAAAATTGTTAGAGTTGAGGAAATGTTCCCGACACATCAAGAAACCCTTTCATAAAGAGATGGAAGCGGCTTTCAATCTAAGAAGAAGTTATGAAAACACACAAAAATCATCTGCTCCTTATAATTCAACTGGTGGTTCATATGGAGAGTCAGGCGTAGGCACAAGCAGACTTTACCTACCTGAATCACAAGTCCTTCAGGGAGGAGCTGCAGTTTCATGCAACACCAGAATTACCCCACATGAATGAATGCTTTGGAGGTTCAAGATGCAACTTGGAATGTCCAGACAGAGATTGAACATCCATTTGAACATGAATACTCCTTACCTCCATGGATGGATTGAATGAAGAATCATGAATGGGGTTTGGTGGGTTAGATGGATATTCTAATGATGTTCAGAAAGTGAAATACACTGGCATCACTGGTTGATGGATGATCCCTTATCAACTATGTCCCCATTACCGGTTGGTGACAATGTGAGGCAACCTGGGTTATGTGAAGAACCAGCCAATGATGATGACGTAGATCCAAATGGACAATGGTATCCATTCCCTGAAAAGATGGTATGTGGTGTTATGCACCTAATTTTCATCATACATGTAACCTCACACTCATGAAATATTTTGGTCTTTTGATATCCTCCTTATTACTGTGTCGTATCTGATGGCTGCTCTCCTTGGTCTGCATCACATCATGTCAAGAGCCATGTATCACCAGATCCGCTTGATATTACAGCTTTGCAATGTGTTTATTCCCACTGGGGACACATCAGGAGAAGAATGGAGAAAAATTCGCACATGCTGAATTATAAGGTTATAGAAAATCTTTTCAGTCCTGAATAACAAGTGTTATTCACTTAGCTGAAAGACATAATTAGTCATGTGAGTGAGGCTTTAATCAGACACATCAGACCTTTTATTCCTCTGGAGGATTACTGACACATTGTCATTTGGACCCAATTATTAGGAAGTGGGGAATCCCTATGTCAATGATCATCTAGAATTCTATCCACATGAGACACTGGAAAGGAATATACCATTCCCTCTATCAAAGTACTAAATGGCGTGAATGCTTGTCTAGGAAAGGAAGAGTTACAGATGGTTGAAGTATGTAAAAAACACTATTACATTTTTGAGCCCATCACACTCAAAGGGCCCCAACAAAACATTGTCATACCAATTTTTTCTTCAAGGTGGGAAATATTTACATGCCAAATGCATCTCCCAAAGTTGAATGATTATAACCCATTAGATGATGGAACCCCCAGCTGGCCATAATAATACCTGGTCATCTCAGTTACACATCACC